>JAOUQU010395101.1:0-12129 GCA_028566735.1 Ammoglanis amapaensis
ATATGCAAAATATTCATTTTTGCTTATGAAACAATCAGTCTTTCTGGAATGTTCTATGACTACAGTCACTATTGTCATAACAGTTTGAAATCTCATCAGTAATTAGTTACAACCCTTTTGTGCATTCAGAACTGAAATTTATGAATGACAGTTTATTAACAGAAACCAGCATGCCAAACAAATGATCTCATGTCTTTGGTATAGACCAAATAGCCTTTTTGGCAAATGGTTTGTAGGAAACACTGTGTTTATTACATTTACTCGTCCTACATCTAGCATATTATTTGTTTTATAAAATTAATAAAAAAATGTCCATGCACATATACTGTATTTACAAATTACATCACCTTATCTCACTGTGCTCAAAAAACACCCCTGTACTTAGCACTTAAGCTGACATGTTCTGACTAATGCTTTCATGTAGTGCATTTAAAAAGCTTTCATTCTATCAGGGGTTCAACAGATCTGTTTGATTGACCTGTTGTCTACCCCAAGGTAATGTTCACTCTCAAATCACTTTGGATAATAGCACCTTCTAAATGCTTAATATTGCAAATTTAGAGTACTGTGCGGTTAAATGTGGTTTTAATTCTGCTTGTTTTCTTGGTGGCTTTTATTTTGGTTATCAGACTCGCATGTGATTCTGATAGCATAAATGTTTTATTCAGTTTCACACATCTAGCTTAGATGTATTTATGTGTTTATCCTGCTTACAGTGCTGGTATACCAGCATTTACTAGACGACTGTTTATAATATACAGATTGTAAGACACTTGTTATGTTATGATAATAACTTTACTCTTTCACACCACTAACTGCAGTGTGATGGGCAATTCTCTCGTAATGGATCCTAACAGCATCTGCAGGAGAAGTAAGCCAACTGGTGGCATTTTTGCTGAGCTATGCCAGAACCAGCCTGAAATCATCCAAGAAGTGGCAAAAGGGGCACGACTGGGCCTACGTGAATGTCAGTATCAGTTTCGCCACCAGCGCTGGAACTGCACAAACCACGGCAAGAGTCTAGGAAGAATCTTACAGCAAGGTAGGATGCACTTTCAGTCATGTGCCATTATGTTCCAAGTTGGGCAAAACATGAGAGTTAAATTTCCAGGAAAAGATGGATTTTCAAAACATTGGATTTATGCAAACCAACATAGACGGGTCTGAACAACACCTGTGTAATTTGAAGGGTCGGTAATTACTCTTGGATTGCATACATGTACTTTTTTTGAGGTGAAGGTTTACTTCTCGTATATTGTTTTTATTACACGTATGGTCATTGTGTATTACTGTTTATTAGAGAAAAAACACAACATTCCTCATAACGGATTGGAACTGTTCCCAAACAATTGACAAAATCTCAGAACAAACACTTTGAAACATAGTCATCTGCAACTGACAGCTGAACCCATTTAGAAATAAAATATAATATACTTCTCAGAAGAAAGTTTGACTGCATAATTATCTCAGGGACTTTTTTGATGCACAGCCTGCTTGACTAGAAAAGGATCAACTCACTGCTTAGTCAAGGATTAGTCACAGCTTAGTCAGACATGTTTGGGTTTAAGATACTTTGTCAGTTCACTTCCAAACAATATGCCCATGCATTTTAGTACTGCTCATGATATGTTCTTCCTGTGCTTTTTCATCTACAAGGGGAATTTCTTTTTTGTTTAATTTTCCTACTTCATTAGCTTAGGCTATGTTTAATGGATGACCCGTTTTGTGTATAGTTAACATTCAATTTTATTTTATTATGTTTTCACCACTGTACTTTAATCCTCTACATTTAACTTAGTTTGTGCAGTGAAATACACATTTACACACACTACAGAACAAACACTACTGAACACACACTATATGTTAGCAGTCAGCATGCATGCTTGGCGTGTTGGGCAGCCCTAATTGCAGCACTCCAAGGGCAGTTGGGGTTTGGTGCCTTACTCTCTAAATCAAACTAGCAACCTTCTGATCAGCTAGTTCACCTAGCCTAGTTCTCATCAGATCATGACTGCCCATATAAATGTAACTGCAATACAAATTACCTAAAACTACATTTGTGTTACTATGAATTTCTTGCTGTACCCAGTATACAACTAAACACAGACTTTTTGCTTTAGCAATATAAACTGCTATAAAGCCACTCTTTCTTGCATTTGTACTATTCGTTGCATTGGGGCTGAAAAGTACCAGGACTTTGGGGACTTAAATAAATTTGCCTTTAAATGTTTGCCTAATATCCTAATAAATAAAAACTGTGATACCATCTAATCAATCTAATCTTAATAGTGATCCTCCAGTGTTTTAAGAGAAAATAAAGTATTGTTTTTGCCTCACAGCAAATAAGGTTTCTAGGTTCAATACACAGGGAAGTATCATTTTAAATGTGAACTCGTTAATACTGACGATTTATGCAAATAATGGCTGTATTACTTAACATTTGGTTCTTCAGCGACCGGTTACATTTTCCCCAATATCCTGATGTACAAATCACAAATATTGATACTCAGCTCATTTGCTATTTGTAATAGTTAATATTTGTAACCAATGTTTTAAAATGAAATCAAATTAAAGTTTATTTATCACATACATAGTTGTACACAGTACAACCGGCATTGAAATGCTTTTTAAATACTCTGAAATGCTTTTTAAATAATGTCACGACATTAACAAAAATGACAGTTTAATTTTAATGACATTAAATGAGAATAGTTTTCACAAAATTTAAACAAATCAAGTAAAAAAGTACTTTTAAAGTTTTATAAAAGAAGAGTAGAAAAATATATGTATGTATAAACAAAGTGACTGGGTGTTTGACCAGTGACAATAAAGTGACCAATACTAATAAAGTGGCCTAGTGTTGGCTATAAAGTGATACTAAGTTCAATGACCAAGAATGCACAACAGTAGCATACAGAACTAAATGTTGTAAATGTTCTATAGCTATTTGTTCTAATGTTCTATTTTCATTTACAGTCCGGATGGCTTGTGGAAACATTTCTGTTGGTTGTTGAAGGACACTGATGAAATACAATGGCAGGACCCCCTCTGCTCTGCCTTATATATTTATCTCAACACGCTGTTTGTTTCTTTGCTACAAGTGTTAAAAATTTGCAAATTAAAGAGATCAGTGCAGAGACAAATATAAGGCAGCAGATGTGCTATTTTCGTATGGTTTAAATGACATTTGAATACATGAGACATGGTTGTGTATTATCAAGGGACAAAGTTACATGGCTAACAAAAAAAACATGCAAACATGCAAAAACAATTGCAACTGCTATTGTAATTGATGAATGGAAAGTTTATCGAACCAATAATCATCCCTAGATGGGTCTACTATGTAAAGTGAAAACAACATTTTTTAAAAGTCACTTGAGCATTGTTTTGATAGTAAGGGGGCGGCACGGTGGCTTAGCACTGAAGCAAGAAGTCCTGGGTTTGATTCCTGGGTACAAACAGGGCTTTCAGTGCTGAGTTTACATGTTCTCCCTGTGGCTGTGCCAGTTTTTTCTGGGTGTTCCAGTTTTCTCCCACAGTCCAAGAAAGTATGGTAAATTGAAGATACCATGAGTAAGTTTAATGTGACTTGTGTATCAATTAAACTCATTAACAACTCAATAAATAAATACATTTTCAGAGGGAGATTGATTCTACACATACCTAGAGAAAGGTCACTTACAGTGACTGGAGGTATGTTTTTTAGGGCCCTGAGCTGACAGTGCCATCACACTACATTAATTTATGCTATTTAACTTACATTTATAAAAAAAAAAGTAGTCCTCTCCAGCGAGTCACAAAATGACGTCACTAAAAGAATACATTTTGAATACTTAAAGAAAAAATAGTTTCAGGAGGTTATGGGCTTTTGAGTCACATACACTTCCCCCTCCTTGTGGCACCCCTGATTAAATGTTACACATATTTAAATGTTTAAGCAAACAAGGGTGTGTTACAAATTATAAAAACATGGGATAGCTGTGTAATCCTCTTATTGTGCAATCGGCTCAGAGGCAAAGTGTTGTTCTTTTGTACACCAAAAGAGGGCAGAATTAGACATTATCTTAGAGCTTAGAAGTTGGATCAAGCTTGATTCTGATACTGACTGCAGTACTGTCAATAACCCTTTTAACTGATAACTAGGCATCATTGTCTCCCTTTTACACAACTGTATTAGCACATCTGTCAGAAATTTGACATGCACAAGTTCAGCAGTGTGCTCTGTTGAATGGAATGTGGCACATGTCAATTTGACTCCAATAATTAGTGTCTAGAAGGACCCCTTTGGTTCTTGCAAAAGAAAGCACAAACTAAAGCTGCATTTAGGCAGGTCTAAACAAGAACTGGTTCAGGAATGTGTATTCACATAGGTTTATAAGGGAATGCTTTATGTGCAGCTAGGATGTGGAATTATAAACGATGTTTAAATGATGTTTTAGCCACATCTACTACATTTAACAATAGACTGTCAAAAAGCAGCTTTACAGAGTTAAAGGACATTCAGACCCTGAGCAACTCTCTTACAAAATCTTGGAAGAAAACTTGGGGGCCCAACCAACACAGCTGGACTGGAGGAGTTTTCACAACGACAACAACATACTTAGTAAAATATATATTGTCTAAAAATTAGATACAACTACAGATATTCATCCAATCCCGTCTCTAAAAAGGTCTGATAGGACTCCTTTAGCAGTGTTAGTACATCAGTGGTGACATTCAGTCTTTTTCTCAAGAAGGTTTCAATCATCTTCACCATCATCAATCCTGAGAGGATAGGAGATAAAGAACGACGGCAGCCCACTATTCTTGATTTGACATGAAAATCAGAACAAAAGCAACCCAATAGTTTCATGAAGTTTTTTTCTTGAGTGGGAAACCATCAAAACCACCTGATAAAACAATACAAGATGTAAAAAAAAAGCTAGTTCTTGTTTTTACATTTTGCACTTCTGCCTAAAGTGCAGTCCATTCAAATATTGACATAACAAATTTGGGGTAATCTCAGCTTCTTCGTGCTTTGTACTCATCGAATGGCACACATCTCTTCATTTGTTTAAGTGTTTAAATGGTTGAGTGAGAAACTGTGCTAAAATCATCAAATTAGAAAATGAGCAAGATCTCTGACACGCGTTATTATTTTTTGATTTAACATATATGTGGTTCAGCTGATGCTTTTTAAAAATTCATTCCTTTTTTAGACATTAGAGAAACATCATTCGTGAATGGCATCACGGCAGCAGGAGTACTGCATGCAGTGACGCAGGCTTGCAGTCAAGGAGAGCTTCAACAATGTGGCTGCGTAAACATACAGAGCTCAACTGGGGTACAGACAACGGACAGTAAAAACAATGTACAAAGCTGGGAATGGGGAGGGTGTGGTGATGATGTGGACTTTGGCTACAAGATGTCCCGCCATTTCATGGACACCAGAAGAAGAAAAGGCAAAAGTGATATCAGGACCCTGATTGACCTCCACAACAATGAGGCAGGAAGACTGGTATGGAATGAATTATCTACATGTAATTTAAAACTCCCTGTATAATGCTAATAACGTCAGAAAGTAATGGCGTGTACAAGTACATTACTTTTTGTGTAAACTTAAAAACTTGTGTACAACTTACTTATGTGTGTGTGTGTGTGTGTGTGTGTGTGTGTGTGTGTGTGTGTTATATACACATATAACACACTGCTGCTCATAATTATGCTGTATTGGACTTTAATAGTGCAAAACACTATTTGAACTTGAACCATGCAAAAACATTTTTTATATGAAATTTTTATATAAAATTTTGTATTTACGTTTGCCCATTCCTATTCAAACTTGGTCAAATTTTTGATATTATAGTTGAACTGACTTGAACTTGATTAAAGATTTCTAGTGATATTTGAAAAACCAACTATCCCTTATCTAACCTGATGGAAGAAACTGGACACTAAATAGGTGTGCCACGCTTATAGCATCATACTCAAAAAACTTTCAGTTCTAATTGCTGACTAAGATGCTTCAACAAAGTATTGACCAAATAATATGCTAACATGAATACTATCATTTTTATATTAAATTGGTATTATTTGCATTGATATTGCCTTGTTATACTAGCATTTAAGTGTGTTAAAACTGGCAAGAGTTTTGTTTGTAAAAAGTAATGTAAGAATCGTAGGAGTGCGATCACCTGTTTAAAGCCTCTCTACATCGGAGTATTGCAGTATCTCTTTGTGTAGTGGAAGCTCACGTTACAGCGGATTAATGCAGTGTCTCATGGGTAGGTGTAAGATTTTTTTGTGTTAGTGTGTGCAGGTCATGTGTATTTTGCACGCTACTGTGCATTTGTGGCACATCAATCAGAGCTATTGACTGATTTCGTGTTTTCTATTTTGCCATAGATTTTGAGGGGAAAATAAATCTATTGTGGAATAAGGTGGCCGTTTTTTGTTTTCTAATCTTCTTGTGTGTGTCTGGATATCTTTGTTTTAATTCAGGCTGTGAAGAAACACATAAGATCTGAATGTAAATGTCACGGCCTTTCTGGATCCTGTACCCTCCGGAGCTGCTGGAGGAAGCTGCCCCTGTTTCGCCAGGTGGGAGATCACCTTATGCAAGGCTTCCACACATCAACTCGTGTAATGGGTGGCAATGATGGTAAATCTCTTGTACCTATGGACCAACTTGCCCCACCCCTAACTGATCACAGTCTCATCTATTCGGATGACTCTCCCGATTTCTGCATAGCCAATCGCAGGATCGGCTCAGATGGCACCCAGGGACGGGTGTGTAACAGTACAGACACAGGATCTGGAGCTTGTGATTGGTTGTGCTGTAATAAAGGACATGTAGTACATGCCGTCGAGTATGAGGAGAACTGCCTGTGCCAGTTTCAGTGGTGCTGTGAGGTACAGTGTGAGAGGTGTGCAGTGAGAAAGGAGATCAGCGTCTGCCTTTGAACTGCTCTTAAACTGAATCACTAATCTTGTTTCTTGGTCGCCATACTATCTACCCCATGTGTACATGTGTATCTGGTTTACAATAACATCATACTGTACTGGGGGGGGGGCTTGACCTGCATATAATATGATGTTTGCCTTTGTCAGCCTTAAGCACTGCAGTCTGAAACATTTTTTATTCATGAGTTGTCAGTTTGCGCATTTTTTTGCATTTATTTTGTAACATACACTGTGAAGATGAATGTGTATATAAGCCAAATTAAAGCAATAATTAACAGACACATTTACAGTCACATCAATTTCAGTTCCTCTGCTTGACATTTGTTTATTTTGCTGGTGTAGGAAAAATATCCCCATTTAAGTAAATGTGGCACATTTGATATACAGTGGAACCTCAGTTAACGAACGCCTCTGATAGCCTCCAATTCGGATAACAACCAACCATTTTGCTAAAAATTTGCTCCGGATAACAATCAAAATTTCAGATAGCAAACGTCACTACATCAGCGACGTCATCACTTTGTGACCCGCATCTCTGACGGAGCGTCATTAACGCTTAATACAGTTACAATCGGTTATCTTCATCTTTACATAATCTAATTATACAGTGATTTTTGTGCATTATTTTAATAATTTAATCCTCGATCATGGTTCTAAAGAAGATTCAGAACAAAAGTAGCAGCGAAGTGAAAATACTGCGACAATAATAGAACTGAAAAAGTCATGATTTCTAAGTTAGAACAAGTCGTGCGTGTATCAGTGATCATGGCTGAAATACGGCAGGTCGAAGTGAACAACACACACAGTGTTTTAATCTGAAAGCGTCCGTGAAGGGATATTACCCCCGATTTTACAATGACTGACGTTCTTATGGAGGGGGATTCCCCCCATCCCTCCATGTCGTCACACCGCAGTCAAAACGGTACATTTTATCTTGTTTACTAAATGTTTTCTTATGTTTAAATGCTTTTTATGTGTATTTAACTCCATGTGTGCTGTATTATAACTGTTCTCATTTAAAAAACATGTATATCGTGTAATTTTCATATATTAACCGGGTCAACCGGGACTGGGAACGAATTATTTCTATTTTCTTTTTGGGGAATTCTTTATTTATTTCTTTATTTTCTTATAGAGAAATGTGTTTCGGATAGTGAACATTTCGGATACCGACCGACCTTTCGGAACGGATTGTTGTCGTTAACCGGGGTTCCACTCTACTTGTCTAAATATATTACCTTTTTGATAAGCACATTTATCTACACATCTGTTCTCTGACTGAGTCAACTGCCTGACTTCATTTAAAAACATCATTGATGTTGTTTTAGTTTTGTTCCTAATAGATTTGTAGTAGGGTGTCATTTTTGTCACTGATTTTGTGAACAGATTACTTATAGGGAATTGATCATTATTTTGGGTTGCTGGTACTGGATATAAATTCAAAACGTATTTTGTCTGTTCAATTTATACAACTTTTACCACTTTTTTATACTGATGCTGATTTATAAATTATATTTATTAGTAATTTTTTTTTCTGTCACGCAGAGGAATGTAAGATCATGTAACAAGAAGTGAAACTGTACTGAAAATGTATTTGTCTCAACAAGTTGTGCCCACTCCTGGCTCTGCCATGCAGTCACCATTGGGCACCTAAGCACAGTTCAAGAATGGAACCCAGGACCTTGCAGTGATGCAACAATGCTATGCAATTAGTTATTGTGTCACCATTCAATCATTTTTGTTTAAACATAAAATGTTTCAAAATTTTGGCGTCTGTATGGCATATATTTTCATAAACTTGGATGACAATAATTCTGACAGTTTGCGTACAAAACTTTATGTCATCAGTAAATTAGCCACATCGTTGTGGGCAGCTGTGACCTGGTAAAAGCACTCAGCTTGAGATCAGGAGGATGCTGGTTGTATTTTGAGAGCAATGTGCTTTTGAGCAAGGCCCCAAACCCCCGGACGTCATGGCTAAAGCTGCATGTGTGCTCACTACTGCCCTCTAGTGTGTGCTCACTAATGTAAATATGTGTTTGTACTGATTAGTTTAAATTCAGAGGCATACTTTCTATTTGTGTGTGTAAAGGCACAAGACTAAAAAAGAATTCTAAATTCATTGTGTCCGATAATGGTGGCACAAAAGTACAAATTAATTTGTTAATTAAGGAATCATTTTCCGTTGTTAAAGTTTCGTCATAATACTGCCACTTGCTGGTAAAGTGACGCTATTACATTGATCAAATATCTAGTTTTCATTTGCTCATTTAAAAAAAATATTGGTTTAATGCTTTATGTAACA
Organism: Ammoglanis amapaensis; assembly: GCA_028566735.1. NCBI lineage: Eukaryota > Metazoa > Chordata > Actinopteri > Siluriformes > Trichomycteridae > Ammoglanis > Ammoglanis amapaensis. Next base: position 9,248 of record JAOUQU010395101.1, read on the forward strand.
CAAATCTGTGTTGAATAGGATATAGTACATTTCATTCTAGTAAGTATAATTTGGAAGGTGATGGCTAGTGGCAACTTTTGTATGCTTTAGACTACTTATGAGTTGGGATCACCCATATATTCAGAATTAGATCCAGAAGTGGCTTGATTGGATACAGGATCAATTAATAATTTAATAGTAAATAAGTTACATCATACACAGTCACAGGTAAATTATAATTTAACATCTCCAATTTGCATTAATTCTATGATTTTGGACTGTGGGAGGAAACTGGAGTACAGAAAGTAAACCTATGCAAACATGGAGACACACAGTAATGACTTGAGCCACCCAACCAGGGAATTTTACCCAGAATCTTTTAGGCGCAAATGTTAACAACTTATGCTGCCCTAACTTGGGCATATAAAATATTCTATTATATGGTTGTTATACCCCAAAAGCAAACACACAAAAAGTGCCAGATTGCTGGGGATTCTAACCTGGTGTTCGTAGTAGACAAATGTAGCTAATTTACCACCAGGATATGCAAATATGTTCATCCTCAATTTCGAAAAAAAGTTGGACTATTTGGAAAATACAAAGAAAAAAAGCAAATGTCACTTTATTAAGCAAAAACGATAGTATGTTCAGAAGTGGTGTTGACTTTACTGGGCTCTGGGGCATCAATGATGAAGCATTACAGTAAAACTGTCAACGGTCATGTGTACTGTTGTCAAATGCAACAGGATTTTAGGTAATTTTAGGAAGACTGGACACAAAAAAGTCCAAAATTCAGGCTTTTGTATGTTGTCATGTCACTGCTTTTGGCAAGTCATTTACACTTCTGTCTGATAGTGCAGCATCAATGAAGAAAAGTGCATTGAACAGCATATGCTACTTTTAATGTATCATCTTTCAATAAGACAATATAAAACCCTTTACTATACAAACTACAAAGACATGGCTGCAGAAGAGGATGACCTGCTGCCTTCCGTCCTGCCCTGTCTCCAAAATTGATGGATTGGTGAAAAGTAATTCCAACATAACAAATGGGTAAATGCTTTCCTGGTAAACTTTTTGGGAATGTGTTGCAAAAAAATATTTTATATGACAATCCAGTGTGCAGTATTTGGATTTACAGTATTTACAGACATTGTCTTTAAAATGTGTGCTTATTACATTACATTAAGCACCTATTTAAGTACACAATACTAAAAATACAATTACAAAATCAAATAAATGTAGGGTATTTGTTTATGTCCCAGTTTAAACAAAAATGGCATACACTGTAAATATAGTCAACAGTTTGAATGTCAGCTTTACCTTTTTGTTTACACAATATATAAAAAAAAATCTCAGCACAGAACAGACATCAGTAGAACAGACGACACACAAAATGTCTTGGCGGCAGTACAAATTTGCAAACAAAAATTGTGATATTTTACTTTTTATATATACAGTATTACTATCTTTTACATTTTAAATGGTTTGATGCCGATGACAGTGGTGGAATAAGGGACTTGTATAGTTTTTGTTTATCCTATTTTAATATTGATCAAACGTTTATGTGATCATGACCATCTTCTTTTCAGTTTAATGTCATATATTTAAACTTATGCAAATGTGCCATCTAGTGGTCAGTATGTAATGGCATCATCAAAATTATTTTAAAAATCAAAAATTTTCATATTTGCCATTTGGCTGGGTTGAGCGATTGTATAAACAAGGTTGTTATTCATAAGGTAAGAAAAAAAGTTGGATCATTATATGTTGTTATTTTTATTGTCAAGTATTTTCTGTCAATGATGGTAAATTGTTATTGTTAACTCTGATGTCAATGAAAGTTATCATTTTCATTCAGATCATTATCAGGTAGTAGCTATTGATGATGCCATTACATACTGACCACTAGATGGCACATTTTCATGAGTCAGTAAAATCAAAGATTTACTAACAGTCGCAATTTGTAGGTTTGTGCAATTGCTTTGGATAAAACGTCTGCTAAATGTCACGAATGAAAATAATATTAATTGTAAATAAACATATTTGTATTTTGTTAATGTTATTATTAAAATTGATGTAAAAATAATTTGTTTTAGTTTAATGCCAAAAGTCCGGCAGTAATTTAATTCCCACCGAATGCTTAATTTCATACACCCGAGAGTGGCTGGAACACTTAATAAATCTCGAGCTTGTTTGGACTTTCGAACTATCGAAGTCAAACCAGGAACCATGTATTGTAGTTGTGTTTATTGACTTTTAGTCATAAATATTTTATGTTTTTGCTTTTATCAACTTTATTTAATTATGTGAACCTCAATACATATGCATACACATTTTGATACATTCGACTCATTCAAAAAATCCATCAGTTATTTTAATTATCCACATGTTTTGAAATTGTGACACTGTCATGATTTACTGTTCAATTCAAGACATTGCTAAAGGTTAATTTGTATCTCAGTTTTAAAACGCAATTGATCGTTCAACAAAAAAGAACAGCTGCGAGATGAGTTTTTAAATAAATTACATTATATGCTATATTTGTTCATTCACAGGTCTGACAGTCACTAAATTAAGAAAATTAAACCAAAATAATTTTGGTCCAGATATGTGGACCATCCATCGGTTATGAAAACAATTGAGAAACTATTTGATAAATATAACAAAGTATTTGATATTTTTCCAGTACCTCACGAATAAAAAGCAAAAACACAGTGTCAACCGACCCCAGATCAAAACCGAAATTACATCCTTAATCTGGAGGATGGTTCTTCAACTGTCACGATTGGTAAAAGCTCGATCAGTCAATGCTCCCCCCCCCCCCGTTTGCTCGGTGATTGGCTAAATCTGGGGTCTTATCCCTGTGTGTGTGTGTGTGTGTGTGTGTGTGTGTGTGTGTG
>JAOUQU010395212.1:0-12125 GCA_028566735.1 Ammoglanis amapaensis
TGCGAAATTCCATTGGTCCTTCGACTAATCGACCAATGGAATTTGGCCGACTAGTAATTTTTTCGGTCGACCAACGAGTAATCGATTATTTGCGGACAGCCCTAGAGAGAATCACTGTATCATTGTTATGGATGCTACCAACACTGGGCGACCATGTCTACGGTCAATGTAGCTTTATTGCTAGGTCAAAGCGTTACAACCAAAAACAAAATCTTAAATTTGGTCCGGTGGTTAGCTTGTGTAGAGAATTTAATCGATATTCATGCTTAGATCAAAGGTTAATTAAGGTTAGTGTAAGTGGTCATAGTGTTTAGTTTGTTTTTCTCCAATACAACCATGTTTTCACAGCTTTGAGAACCATGTTTTTCTCAGTCATTTACAACTAGGCTTTGTGAAGAAGACCTTGAAGAAGTTCATGGACTGTACGCCAGCAGATACCAGACCAGCTGCAGATATTTTAAACAAAGAGACTGTATGGAAATGGGGTATAAATTGGATGATTTTCAGAAGGGAGGGGTCTTCGTTATTCAGTCGGTCTTGGGCTCCGTTCGGGTTGGACTGATGGACTGATTATCCAAGAACCTGCACACAGTTTGTAAGAGCACTTGCAGCCTTGTGCTAACTTTTGTTTAATAAACCTACTTAACTTAAGAATTGGTTTGCGTGATCTTTTACTCTACGGCTCCAGAACCTTAACGGTCCGTCGTGTGGGGTCTCCGTGGTTGGGAAGACAGTTGGGTGTGTGGGACAGAAACTTATAATGGTCAGTATAAATGACAGGTCATGCCAGACACGTGTGCTCACTACTGCCTCCTAGTGTGTGAGTTAATTAAACAGTGTATCATAGCACAGTGGTTTAAAAAAAAGTAGTAAAATGCCTTTTAATAAAGACAGATAGACAGATTAACAAAGGCAAACACGTCTCTCACATATTGTGTGTCTCGAATAAAGAATAAAGGAGGTTAATCAGTATCTTAGTTCTTTTTAACAGTGAAAGCAGCACTTACCCTTCCACCTCCGAGTCACTGTCATCCATGTTGATTCTCCTATCGGACTATATGGAGATCAGATTATCAGCATTTCTCCTGCTCATACACAAAACAAGCCAAGCCCGAGTCAGCTAACACATAGCCATGTTAGCTAGCCACCTAGCTAACCTAGCAACGGGTTAGCTTAGCATAGCTTCAGCTATGCTATATCGCGTCGACAGAAATAGTAACTCTTTATACACTTCAGCTGAATTCAGGTTTACATACATTACAAGCGGAATAAAATGAGCTCGTATCTGTAACTACACGAATTTAAACCCACCTTAACAACGCTGTTTGTCACAAAGTCCGATTTGAAAACTTGTTTTTAACGAATATTAATTCCGTTTGTGACGCGAGGTGGTGCGTCATGACGTCACAAAAGCTTCCTGAAGTTTCCATGGGGTACATAATCAGAATCTGTTTATTATTGCCATTGTCAATGAACAGGATTCACAGACTAGGAATTTTCTTTGGTGTAAAGGTGCAGATATAAATAAATAAAATATTTACATATAAAGGAAGAATATAAATATATATATATATATATATTAAGGAAAAATATAAGAAAATATATATATATAAAGAACAAGAACAAGGAAACGCAGTATTAATGTGATTGAGGTAGAGTTATAAGGTGACGTGGATCTTGGTGTTCAAGAGTCCTACAGCAGTGGGGAAAAAACTGTTCTTTTGACGCGAGGTTCTGGTACAATAGTACCATATATAGTACCAATAATAGTAAGCCTCGTCTGAAACCCTTTTAAGCTAAATATATAATACCAGGTTTAAGACGAAGGGCGATAAGGCGGTTACCGCTATTAAAATATTTTTAATAAAAAAAGAAAATATCCTAGATTCGATAAGCAGTCGAGTCGGGTTGTTTATGTGTGGAATTTTCATGGCCTTTCCAGTTTCCTCCCAATCCTGACTTAATTAATTGGAGAGCCCCAAAAATGAGGCACTGCTACTTCTGAGCAAGAAGTCCTGGGTTCTGGAACTTTTTGTGTAATGTGTATGTTCTCACAGTGTCTTCACAGGTTTTCTCCCACAGTCCAAAGACATACACACCAAAGTGATTGTGTGTTTACTCTGTGAGGAAGGTTTGTAGGTTATTTTGTTATTAAGCCAAAACCGGAGTGAAGAAACTAAATATTACTTTTCAAGTCAAATGAATTCCTCTAAAGTAGGACGGAATCAAATTTGGCTTTTAAAAATGATTTTATTTAATTAGCTTTTTGAGCACAAAAACACATACTACAAAGAGAGACAGAACAGTTTACAGAAAGTCTAAAAACTAATAGCCGTGATAAGAGAATTCAAAATTACAAATGAAAATTACAAAATATTTACAAGGCCTAAATAAAAGATTTTAGCATGTTAAACATTTACAAATTTATGCAATTTCAAAACAGAAGCAAAAAAGCAAACGTTCATAAAAGTACGCTGCATTAAAATAAGAGCAGATGTATTATGAACCATTTGTCTTTATATACAGATGCAGCACCGACACGAGTTCAGAAAAATAAACATGTAAAGAGATTTCGCACTTGTATATCAAACTTGAATGTCGTTGTTCCATTCAGAAGTCCTTCAGAGGACTTCTGAATGTGCATAGCTGTGCATAGCCGTGCATAGCCATAGAACTGTGCATAGAAACTTGAAACTTGGTCGTTTCAGAAGACGTTTACTTAAGAGGTTCATTATTTATAAAGCTTAAAATTATCTCAACACCCACATTTATAATAAAACAATTATTCAGGACTGCCACTAAGTTCACATCGCAAACTCCTTGTGAAGGACTGATTTTACATCTTCATCCTGAACTTCATAAGCTGAAAGAAAAACAGAAGATGAAAATGAGCTTAAGAAAAAATATAACGAGTTCAAAGTGTATAAGATGCACCGATCACCCATGACAGGAAAGAAAGCATTGAAAGTGTAACGTAATATTATGGTATCAAGTGCATTCCGAAAAAATGCCAAAGTCCATGAGAAGGATGAAATCAGACCCACGGATGCTGGGTTTTCACACAGCTCCTCTTCGCGTCAGGAAAGTAAATAATATAAATACAGATTCACACAAGTCTCTACTTTAACTAAACAAATCTGCCAACTGCCGACATTAGCATCCTTCCATCAAAGACTCATTTGCTTTTGTAATGCCAGTTCATCATATATATGATAACCATGGCAAGTGAACGACAGGATAGGACAAGTTTAAACAAAAAAATGATATTAAACGGAGTATAATTGAGTGGCATACCACGGAGGACAAAAGAGCTTTCACAGAAGCGGAGAGAAGTGATTATTTAATCTGATCCAAATCTAAAAGAACTTTGGTTTAAGATGATTTCAAAAATATTTAATTTGCAAGAGACAAAGCATTATAAAGACATTCCATTCCAACTTTTGGAACAGTTGCAAACCTGCTCATCCATATAAGAAAGCCTAACATTTCAGTAAGGGCCCTTAGCAATTTGATCCGGACCAAAAAAAAAAAGCCAAATGAATGCAAAACAATTTCAAGATGACATTATGAAAATTGGTACGAGTGGTTTAGAGCCAACTATAATATATGCAGTAATATTTCATGCCCAGATTCTTATCCAAATTCCTTCAGACATATTCTGGACTTTTGATGGTTCTTATAGCCAAGACAAAAGGAGCCGGATGAAACCAAACTGGAACCGTTTGGACACATGGACCAGTGCAAAATGCCAGGCTTAAAGCCAGAAGAAAACCAGCTTGGAGTTTCAAGCATGACAATGATCCCATCTTGAATTGAGCCGGTTTTTTTACCTTCTTTGCACTGCTGGTGACTTTTGGTGATTTTGTGCTGGTGGTGCGTGGAGATTTTCGCAATTTATTGATGCCACGCTGCAGCCTACTATCCCCTCGACCGAGCTTCTTAGGGGTGTTATCGATCATAAATGCCATGGACTGCCTTCGATCAGCCTGTCACAAACACATGAAAAGATCCAGACTTGCTCAGCATGTCAGTAATATTACTAATATTATATATATAATATTATTGCAACATATGTAGCCACCAATCATTATTTTAAAGGCTCACACACTGGTACTTACAGGAGAAGGTGCCACATTCTTGGGAGTACGTGGGAAACAACTTGCCTGAAACCTTTTAGCCTACAAAAAGAAAAACAAACCCAAACAATTACATACAATATTAAGGAATAATCTGAAATGAAATATACATTTTGTAATATTACATCAGGTTGCCCACCTCAGGAGTATCTACATCTTGTACCTGCCCCGCAGGGCGTTTCGGGGCCAGCGGGCTTCGTGTAGATCGTACGCCTTTCGTTCTGGAGAGCTGTTTTGCACTCTGGCCAGAGGCTTTGGGAGCAGCGGGCGCAGCCAGGAAGAGGTTGTGGGAAGCGACTGAATCTTTAAGCTGACCGGGAAGTACAGAGGCTCGGCGGATGGTCTCGTCGGGGTTGCCGGTCCGAACCTCTTCATCCGTTACAGGAAGGTGTGATCCTATACTGGGCTGCATGACGATGCAGAACACAGATTTGCAAAGATTAGATCCGTTAAAGAAAAGCTATTAAGGAAAATAATGCAGTTCACATCAGGTTTAGCCACCTCTAAAACATATGTGGAACAGAGAACTGGATAAAGCATTTAAAACTAATTAAGTCTAATACACACAGACACGTGCCCCCAGCCAGTTATAGTTAATGGATCACAGCAATTTCTGGATGTAAGATCTGATTAAGGGTAAATTGTCCTTTATAAGTTTATACTCAAGAGAACGACTGTTTTGCAAAAGAAAACGTTAAGAAAGTCAGAACAGATTTACATCAGTAGCTGATAATTCACTGCTTCCTTGTTGTTCAGGGCAACAATGCCTCAGAGGATTTGTTTTGTATGTCTATATGTCCATTAAATAATAATAGTTTTGAAGGAGCTTTAAGCAACACTTGGCAATTTTTAAGTGATGACTTTAGGGAAATTTAAAAGAAGAACATTAATTCTCACTTAGCAAACCCTCCTGACCTATTGTGTGCAACACATTCATCTTTAAAGGAGAGTTAAGAATTTATCCAACCAGGCATTGAGCTTCATTTGCACTCAAGAAGAGCTACAAAACTGAAGCAGACCATTTGAGAGACCGATGTGGTGAAATTCGGTCTAAAATGACGAGTTCATGTGGAGCACTGATTGGTGAGTGGCCAATCAAATCAAAAGAGCAAGCAAAAGAGAAATCGTAAAGTAAAAAGGGAGTGTTTGTACCCTGGACTCTAGCGGATAACTGCTCTTTAGATGAGGCAGACAGGCTTTGTTGCGAGACTGCAACTCAGCAATTCGCATCCAGTCCTCTGTGAAATGATCGGGCTCGTACTCCGCTCCTACACAGAACGTACTCGCGGCTGCACAAGTGGGGAAGAGAAGAACTTTTAATATCAAAACTGTAAACATTGGTATTGTAAACCTAGTATCTTGTGTGAAGTGTATTGTTGTGTCCCTATATATGTGTGTACATGCATGTAAGTGGTAGTGATGATATCTAAAATAATCTCTCTTTTATAAGCGGTGTGTATATGTTTAGGGGACTTTACTCACTGCGTGAGGGAGCTTTGGCATTTATGGTGCTCCGGCGATATCCTGGAAGGCCGAGAAGTTTATTTGGCTCCTCGAAGACCTCGGTCAAGATCGGACGGGTTGTGTGGGAGGCCAGATTGGGTTGTGACTGAGCGGACTGAAGGTTGAAGAATGATTCTTCAGAGTCGACTGCACCACCACGAGGCGTTTTCTAGAGTAACGGTACACAGAGTTATCATTACTCGCAAACAGATGACCGTGTCTAGAATAGATGGAATGATTGATGCACGCTCACCTTAGTCATGGTGATGTTGATGACCTGCGTGGTTCTACGTCTCTGGACAGAGGAACTTTGTCGCTTGGCTGAGTCGAGCGCGAGCTCACTGAGGGATGTGATGCTGCTTTCTAATTGGTGTTCGTTTGTGCCGACGTCACGTTTTTTGTTGCGTGGCATCATGGGGGTGAAGTATAGTGTTTCGAGGGAGCCGCAGTCTTGAGTGCGACGCTTGGCTGCCAGTCTCTCGGAGCTTCTGACCAGAGGAGTGCTGGACTCGCCGGGTACAGAGGGTTTACTGTTGAGAAGTGGGCGTTTAAACGGTCAACAGCAAATCACCAGTTGCGAGAGTAGAACATGTGAATTGCATTATTTTAAATAAACTTGGACAAAGAACTTACCCAACATTATTGAGAGAATCATCTAGATCAATATCTAGACTCTCCGAGCTTGCATTTGGCTGCAGGTCTCCTGAGACCTTCAGGTAAACGCTGTCTCTGTGTTTTACAGAGGCGGTTTGACCCCCCTGCTTTCGTAGTTCTCCTAACTGGCGGTCTGCGTAATCCAACTAAAAAACAAATTGTATATAATGAACTGAACCACATGGCTCCTTTACATTTCTACGGCAAACCAGTACAAGCTTACTAAAGAAAGGGTTCCACTAGTACATTTATTCTTCCAGTAAGAAATCTAAATCAACGAACAAACCACTAACCTGAGTCTCCAGACTCTTGACCCTGACCATCAGATTCTTCTCTGCACTCTTGAGTGCATTTAGCTCAATGTTGTTCAGTTTAAGCTCGGCCTTCAGGGTGTTTGCTACACTCTCACTCCTCTCCAAAGACACTTGAAGAGCCTGACGAGTTTCCTGCTCCTGCAGCAGCAGTTGTTTTTTATCAGTGTAGTAAAGTTTGGCCTTTTCAACCTAGAAAAGGTGTAATTAGTTGAATTAGTTTTGTTCCTCCAGAGAAGATCAATCAGGTTCTCGAGAACTAGAGTGTAGAAAACTAACAAGAAGACAGTGATAACTTAGTCTGGCTAAAACTTTATACAATATTTATTTAGTAGGACTATTTAGCTGCTGGTCACCATTTATTATATTCTTTAGATCTCTTCTACACTTTCATTCACAAAAATTAAGCAACTACACCGCACCCCCTCTCCCAATTCTTTACCCTTGTGCCTGAATAAAACGCAATCCTAACCTGTGCTTTGTAGTGAGCGGCTGCATCAGACTTTGCCTCGAGTTGCTGTTGCAGTTCATGGTTGTGTTCCTCTCGTTGTTGAACGACTTCCTTTAAAGCACGAGTCGACTCACTTTGTTCCTTCAGCTTTGCCTCCAGCTCTGTTCCGAGTCTCTTGGAGGAGTCACACTCTATCTGCAGACACTGTTTCAATGAAGACAAATTCTCATTCTCATTCTTTAGAGTTTCCACTTGGCGCTGAAAGCCACTCTGGGCATTTCGCATGGCGTCGTTCGCTTGCTGAAGCGAGTCCTTCTCCTTGCTAATATGATCCAGCTCTTGCTTCAGGGATTTTAGTTCTTGTCGGTAGTCGTTGAGCTCTTGCTTTTGCTTCTCGTGAAGGTCAGCTGTGGTTCTTTGTAAGCTCTCGAGGGCCTGCTGGGCTTCATGTTTCTGCCGATCGCATTCGTCGAACTGAACGCGGAGGGAGCTTAGCTCGGACGCTCTGTCAGACTGGAGTTTAGAAGCTTCCTCAAGCTGGACCTGAAGCTGGGCCATGTTTGTTTCCAGGGCCTTCACAGATCCTTGAGCTTTAAGCAATTCAGTCTCTCTTTCATCAGCTAACGTTGAAAATTTCTTCATCTTCACTTGAAGGTCTTCTACTTGCTGGTGAAGCTCATTTTGTTTTATCTGAGAAGCTTCTCTAACAGATATCAGCTCTGCTTCTACACACCGGGCTACCTCACAACGTTCAAGGAAGGACTGGTTTGTAGCCGAAAGTTGCTCGTTCTCGTTCCTAAGAGCGTCCAAGTCTTTTTGATATTCATTTCGATTATATTCCAGATCAGCCTTGAATGTACTCAAGTCATCCCGGTGGGTCTTGTTCTCTGCTTTCAAATTCTGGCTCTCGTTCTGAAGTAAATGGTTCATCGATGACAGTTGTTCAAACTCCTTCTTTAAGGCATCCAACTCTTTTTGTTGTGAATCTTTGAGATTTTGGATGTTGACCTCGAGTGTGTTTAATGCCTCCTGTTTCTCCAGACATTCCTTTTGAAGGGACAAAATGTCTGAAGATCGGAGTTCAACCTCTTTTCTTATCGTCTCAAGCTCTTTAGCATGGCCATCTTGTGCATTCTGCAGCTCAAGCTTGAGGACACGTAAATCCATTATATGGTGCTCGTTTTCAGCTTGCAAGTTCCGGCACTCAACCTGAAGGGACTGATTCTTCAGAGAAAGCTGTTCCTTTTGATTTCTCATGGTCTCCATGGTGTGCTGGTACTCCAGTTGAGAATTCTGTGAGAGAGCCTTGACTGTATTGAGTGCATCTTCTTTTTCCTGAATTACTTCATGCAGATTCTGACAATCGGACCGAAGAGTTTCTTTTTCTGAAGAAAGATGACTTCTCTCCAGCTTTAAGCGTTCAATTTCTTGCTGGTAGTCATCTTTGACTTTTTGTAGGTCATTCTCAAGTGTGCTTAATGCGTCCAGCTTCTCCTTGTTTTCTGCCTGCAGCTTTTGGCACGCACTTTGGAGAGTTTGGTTTACCGAAACAAATCTTTCATGGTCCACCTTCGCAGATTCTAACTCTATTTGGTACTTTTCTTGGGTGTGGTGGTGGTCAGCCTTCATACCGTTTATGATGCCCTGTTGCTCTTGGTTCTTGGCTTGCAGGTTCTGGCACTCACTCTGAAAATGATCCTTCTCTTTAGTTAAGGTTTCGAACTCTTGTTTGTGAACCTTCTGTGTGTTCTGAAGATCAGTCTGAAGAATGGCTATCTCCTCCTTGTAGTCAGTGGTTTCTGCCTGTAATCTTTGGCGCTCACTTTCTAAAGACTCATTCAGTGAAGTAAGGTTTTCCTTGTGTGTCTGTAGGATTTCCAAATCTTGTTGGTACCTTACTCGAGTGTTTTGCAACTCTGTCCTTGTGGCATTTAGGTCTTCATGCCGATTGTCGTTCTCTGCCTGCAAATTCTCGCACTTCTCTTTAAGGTTTACGGTCTCTTGTTTAAGGGACTCCAAATCTTTCATGTAGACATCTTGTACGGTCATCATTTCTGCCTTTAAACTATCCAGAGCCTCTTGTTGCTCCTTAGTTTTTGTCTGCAAGTTTTGACACTCGTCCTGTAGGGATTGGTTCACAAGTGACAGGTTATCCTTTTCTTTAATGAGGGTCTCGATTTGGTTCCGATATTCATTTTTGGTTGTTACCAGATCGCTTTTAAGAATATTCAAAGCTTCCTGTTGTGTGTTGGTTTCAGTCTGCAAGTTCTGACACTGGTTATGGAGGGATTTATTCATAGATTGAAGATTTAGCTTCTCTTGTTCTACAGTTTGTAACTTTTGCTCGAAGCCGTTTTGAGCGTTCTGAAGAGCAGCCTTAAGGTTATCTGTAACCTCCTGGTGTTTTTTGTTCTCATCCTGCAAGCTCTGGCGTTCACATTGTAGGGATTCAGTAACATTAGAAAGACGTTCCTTATCCTTCGTTAAAGCCTCTAGCTCTTTCTTGAAAGAATCTTTGGAATTTTGTAGGTCGTTCTGAAATGAAATTAGCGTCTCGTTTTGCTCCTTTCTTTCTGACTGCAAAATCTCGCACTCAACTTGAAGAGTCTCATTCAAGGAAGAAAGATGTTCCTTCTGCCTCTTTAGAGTCTCCAAATCTTGCTGAAAGCTAGAAAGCTCTTGAGTATGTTTGGCACCAAGTTGAACTACAGTTTTTTCTAAAGATTCCTGGACCTGACGAGCAGTCACGGCAAGAGTATCTTTCTCTTGACACAAGTTCTCCATCTCTTTTATCTTCACTTCTGCCGATGCCAAAAGCTCACTTGTAACCACCGCTTGCTGTGTGGCAGATTCCAACAGACCCTCCAAATCCTCAACTTTCTTGAGCTCGTTCTGGAGAGCTTCTTCTGATTTCTGGAGTTGTTTCTGCCTAGACTCTTCTTGCTCTTTTAGCTCTTTACGGACCGATTCAAGGAGCGCTTCCTTTTCAGAAACCAGATGGGTCAGCCCCTGAACTCGAGCTTGACGTTCGCTAACTTCTTGTTTCAGCTCCTCACGTAGAGTCTCCTCAAGATCGTGAGCTTTTGCTCGGACATCTTCTTGTTGCATAACCTCCTCCCTAAGAACAAGCAGTTCATGTTGGCGTGCTGCTGTGAGAGAATCGGCCTGCGCTAGTTTTTCCTTAAGTAGAGTAAGATTTTCTCCAAAAGTTTTATTCTTCTCATCAAGAACAGAGACCTCACATTCTTTCTGAAATGCACGGTCTCGCTGATAAGTGATTTCCTCTTTAAGAGCTTTAATCTCACTAAAATACTCTTCCAGTCTTTTCAGATGTCCATCCATCTCCAGCCTGAGCTGAACAATTTCCAGTTTTAAAGTCTGTTCCTGAGCTTCATGAGACACGACGGTACTCTCGAGCTTGTTCTGTAACTGTACTATATTGCTCTGATGGCCCTGAATGATTTTCTTAAGTTCCAGCTCAGATTCTTCATTCACTTGCTTTACTTGAGCCAGCTGTGACTGTGCTCGATTTCGCTCCTCTGCCAGACTGGCTTGAAGCTCTTTCCCCTCTCGAGTAAGCGTTTCGATACACAATTCGGCGTGGAGTTTCTGTTGCTCCACTTTGTGCAGTTGCTGACTCACAGTGTCCAGCATCTCATGAGACTTTTGTTCCTGTATTTGGAAGTGTTCTTCCATCTGAGCTTTTTGCTTTTCTTTTTCTGTGAGCACAGAGTCACACCTCTTCTTCTCTGCATCATTTTCGGTTTGCAGAAGCGCAACCGTGTCACCCAGTGCAGAGATCCTGGCATGGAGAGAGGAATTCTCTTCTACAACTTTCTGATGGTCTAGCAACTTCTGTTCATAATCTGCAAGAGAAATTTGGGCATTTTGCAAATCAGCTTTGATGGTGTTAAGAACTTCACGTTGTGACTCATTTTCCACCTCAATAGCCTGGCCCTTGGAATGTAGCATATTAACAGTATCCTCCAAGGAGGCTACTTTTGCCTCCAGCTCTCCACGTTGCTGACGAAGCTCGGTAGAAACTGCGATCTCCTTGGTTAGTTGGACTTCCATCTGTTGGAGACAGGTCAGTTTGGTTTCTAAACGAGCGGCGAGAGCTTCATGTTTGTCTTTGGCAGCTTGTTCCTGGGCCTCCCTTTCTGTCCGAATGTAATTTATCATCTGCTGGAGCTCTTCAGTGAGTCTCTGTAGTCGCAGGGTTTCCTTTGCGAACGAACATCTCTCCTCTGATAGCAGAACCTCCACTGTGGCCTTTTCTCTCTTGAGATGGGAAATGGTTTCTTCAAGTTGTGAGAGCTTCAAAGTCAGGTCTGCCAGTTCTTGGTCCAGTTTATCACGCTGTTAAAGCAAACAGATGAACACATGAAAGACAAAAGTAACTTTTTTATTCCAATGCGATTGGGTTAATGGATCCAAAGCGACCTTGTACCTCAATAATCGGTCCAAGTACTTCACCCTTCTCTTGTAGTTGCGCCCGAAGCTTAGCAAGCTCATCTTCCAAGACGGAAATCTTTCCTTGCAAAATCTGAATCTGCTCACTCAGGTATTCCTGGATCACAGTGAAAATACAGAAAAATCTAAAATGTTCAGAGTACCGGCAAATTCAAAACAAAATTGTTCCAAAAATCACAGACAGTTTGTCTTAATATGTAAAACAGCAATTGCATTATTTTGTATATATACATTTGAAATGGAATGTTTCATTCTTTATTCAGTCTTTTTTTATTACAGTACTTAATGTTCTTCCACTTTACTGGCAATGTAACACCCAAATTATCATTCATGAGGGATCTATAAATAACACCTTATAACATCCAACAGGCATTAAAACAGAATACTCAAGACATCAAGCAAATTAATGCATCAATCTGGCTGTCTAGAAATGAGCATAGTACTAATGTTAAAATTACTAGTCGGACAAATTCCATTGGTCGACAAGTCGCAGGGAAAAAAAAGCTGCGTTTCGTCAAATGACTTCTGGGACTTTTAATTTGAACGGCGTCACAAAGGAAGACGTGACACTCCATACCAGTAAGTGGCGGTAATGCA
>JAOUQU010395432.1:0-22525 GCA_028566735.1 Ammoglanis amapaensis
AACGCTGCTGAACCGGGTGCCGGGGTTCAAGATGGCGGGCGTTACGGAACGCGCCGCGCAGCGGGTAGATGTGCAACAGCACGCAATCGGCGCTGATCGGTTTCAGCTGCCCGGTAAATATTTAAAGGGCAGCTTCCCGGCGCCCGACGCAGCAGCGTCACTTTGTGATTACGGTGTAAGTCGCGCGTTTTAGTATTTAGTGCAGCCGCGTAAACTGACCGTTTTTCTCTGGCCAAGCTTCTCTCCCTCTCCTAGGATATCGGCATCGGGACCGGCGTCCAGGGCCAGTGGTATCCCCGGGGGCATCTAGGTTGAAGGGGACCGGTATCCGTAAGGTGCCGGAAGGTAACGTAGCTGTGAACCCAAGGAAAGTCCGCAGCCAACTGGTTTCGACGCTCGTGTCGGCTTTGTTTTGTTTTTTAGTTAGTTCCGCGTTCGGTCCGTGCCTGGTGGGAGTAGGAAGCGGGCACAGCACTGCCTCTAGAGGCGGTCGGCCTCATTGCAGTGCTGGTTCGGTTTTCCAGGCGTGTTTTTTGTTGCAGACTCAAGCTGCTGGAGTGGTGCGCCGTGACAAGTGGGTGCGGTTCGCGCTGTAGACCGGGGTTCGAGACCCGCGCTGACTCATACGGGAGGAGAGCGCTGGAAGAACCAGTTGGCTCGCGTTTCTCATTTTTTATGATTGGTTTTGATTTGGCATTGACTTCATAATTTTAGCATTGTTTCTCTTCTGTTCTAGGGTTCAGCCGGGTGGAGAGGCGCATGCCCGTACGCGACTAGGGGCCGCTGTAGATTGGGCTTCGCCCTCCTGTTCGACACTCTCCAGGCTGAACTGGCCTTAGGGCCCGTGGACGTGCACGCGGCATACTGCGCTTTAGCAGCCGCTAGAGCCTTAGGCTCTTGTCCTTATTTTTTCAATAAAACATTGGCTATATCTGCTTCTTGGGTCCGAAGTTAATTTGTTTGTTCTTGTTTTCTTTAGTTTGTGTTCCCATTCGTAACAAAAACAAATTAAAAAGGAACCAAATGCAATAAAATCATCTTTATACCAATTGATCAAATTAAAAAAGGTAAACTTTCTCTTTAAATAATGTCTATCCAGTATTGGTCGTAGTTTAGTTCTGGCCACTTCTCCTTTGTCTCTCATAAGTTCAAGCAGTCGTGTCATGTAACCATTAAGTTTACCCATAAACGTTTCCTACAGATGAATGGTTGTCATTTTCTTGAGTTCCTCTTTGATCTGGTGAATTGTGACTAACATAAGACAGTTTTACACAAATGTATATGGAACTACAGAGGATTGCCTCCTATTTACACCATTCATTCATTTCTTATTACAGTGTAGGAGCAAATGTGTGTACATATAGGTGTGTGTAGGTTTAGACTTCGATCTGATCTGTTCAGGTTACAATATATGTGGTGCTGGTGTCTGTAACTAAGTCTACATGTCTGTATGCATTTGGATCTGGATCATATTTAGGCTAGCATGTAGCAATTTAACCACCGAGTAAACAGACTTTACCATTTGGACTATTATTAACAGTTAAACATCTTTAAATAATTCTCCTTACATTGTAAAACACCATGTACCATGTAATTTAAACTGGAGTGTTAACAGTAGCGTTACAGGCAGTAAACAAAGTTTAAACAATAAAGAGATAAAACAGTTTAACAGTTGGTGGCATTTTTTTAAAACAGCTAATTAAGCTGAAGGTAAAACTTATGTTACTAAATAATAAACATTACAAATACTAAAATAATTTAAAACAAGTATATTTCTACAATGGATGACTTGTTTTCAGTAACATTGGGTGTTTGTAATGGTACGGTGTCATTAATTAATGTGACTAAACTGAACAACTTTGCTAACTGTGAGTGACTTAATGAATAAACATAAACTAGATTATTTTAGATAAAGAACTTTTACTTTATATCTTGTGTTGTGGAAAAACAAATTTGCTCAAAAACAATCCAGGATCAGCTAAAGTTTCTCCTGCAGGGTTTGTGATTAATGCACATGCACAAGTGATGGTGATATAATTGTGTAGCATTTATACTGTATTACTTTTTTTCAGAAAGCAAAAGGCATTACTTAATATTATCTTCTTATAAATGGTATATGCATATTGCTACTGTCTGAAAAATCAAATTATTTAATAACTTAATTAAAAACATTTATTTGATAACTATACTCATTGGAAACAAGTATATTTTCTGTCGTTCTTAAATATAGTTTCCTAAATCAAATGCTTTCACTGCATCTTTTTACTTGTTTTTAGGTCCAAAATGTAAGCATTTCAATGTAAACAGTAAATTGTCATTACAACGGATTACTTTTACTAATTCAAAGTGAAACGACTGATATACAGCAACTATAAATATACAAATTAATATTACATTTAAACGTGATTAAAAGCGATGTTCGGTTCATTCGGTCAAAGACACACGGAACTGAATCGGATCGTTCACACAAACTACTTTGTCAAGAACTGACCAAAAGAACCGATTCAATCCTGAAAAACACTCGGATCATCGGCTCCGCGTCTGGCAATCACAATTGGTTGAAATGCACGTCAGTTAAATGAAGTTGCCGTTTTAAGTTCTAGATACATAAATCCATTCTGAAAGACAAATGAACATTTCAAATGAATTTTAATTCCTATCCAATTAACCTTTTAGCAAACTACCTAGTACCAAACTACTCAGCTTAAAGTACACATACACATTTACACAAGACACTTTCGATTAATTATCCATTATCTGTTGAAAGATGATTACAAAAGAAGTATAACATTCAATTACAGGCATTTTCTATCATGTTGTGCTTGTAATGGTAGGATAAAATTAATAAAACACACATACAAGAAAAACTAATTCAACACATTATTTATTAATATTGAACACAATCAAAACAACTTGCGGGTGATCAGTCTGACAATACAGGATACAAATAGACAACACAACACCCACATACATAATACACATTGCACCACATAAACAACCTAACACACAGACATACATCAATCAACAACACGACGTCACAGTTATACATACACATTAGTTTTTGATAACAAAGAACACAAATGTGAACCTACAACCACACACGCTTGCATACAAATGACACAGATCTTAACACATTCATACAGGTGCAAGCACCCTCCCACAAACACAGACAAACTCAACAACTTACTGCACGCACACACACTGTCAATTGTGCAGTCTCACATACTCACATCCCAGACACACACCAATAATATCACTTAAGCGGTTACACATACATAACGTTTTTACTATTTCTATTCAGAACAGAAAATAAACCTTGCTGTATTAAACAACTAACAAAAAGCTACTTTGACCAGGAACTAGTATAAATTGTGAACTTTACTTGCATCAACAACATTTATATCAGTCACAACATTGCCATCAGTATGGCTGAACAAAAAAGGGCCACCATCTAAAAAGTGCTCCTCTAATGCAGTTACATCCTCCAAACAATGTTCAAGCTGGTATTTTTGAACATACGACATCAACACTCTTGAGGTTACTGTGAGTGTAACTTGTTGTAATTCAGAGGACACAACCACTGTGCCACTTAAAACACACTGAAAACTTTGGGTTTTTTGAAGCAGCCGGCACATTTCACAGCGGTACGTTTTACCACCAGCAAGGAAACGTTCTTGCATTTTATGGCACCAACGGCATCGCCTGTTTTGTACGATTTGTACAGCAGTAACCTCCCCCGCAATTTTAAGTGTTTGCTCAGATGTGCCTTCATGTGGCTTCGAATCGGCATTTTCGATGACTGCAAATTTGGCAATTTCATCAATTTTACTGCTTTGACTAGTTGTCAAAAAAACAGCCTCATTTTGACGCGTACAAAGGCTACGAAACGAATAGCACTTTCCCTCCGACACTTCGGAAATTCCCTGTTCGCACAACATTAGTTTGATGGTTCCTGTGGAATCTGCAACCAAACACTCCTGAACCTCCAAATAGTTTCCATACACATTTACCACTTGTGGGTTTTTCTTGCTCAACACTTTCAGGTCGATTCGTCCAACCTACAAAACAAAATGTATTATAAAACCTTTTGATTTGCATGTTATATTACCTTATGGCTAAACCAAAAGCATATCGTCACCTAGTCAACATTGCTTACAAAACTCCTAGCCCAATAATTATACCCAGGGTCCTACAAACCACTTGAAGAATCACCATCTCATACTACACAATAAGCCACATAAAGCGTACAACTATTTAGTCCCATTTAATTTAGTTTACAATCAATTTCAGCCAAAAAAAAAAATATTATCCACTGATTTTAGCTACTATTTCATTCACATAAAATTAATAGTTACTGTAAAACATTATTGAATACTGAAAACAATACAAAGCATGGCTATTTAACTATGGCTATCATAACCTTGTCTTACACTTAAACCAATATAATACAGTTTTATTGTTATATACACAATCATAAAGTACACACTGTACAATTACATTCTTACTTTGCTGTTCCTCCATTAAACAATAGTCTTAAGTCTTAAACTTTTCAAGATAATAGAATAAAAATATATATATATATACATATACGAGGTTAAAAATATACGACCTACAACATGAAAATGTCATGACAAAATGTCATTCAATGGACATATTTAAACCAACACACAGCTAACCGAACCACACTTAGATTTGTATAATTATTTCTCCACAATACAATTTATACCACTAATGGTTTTTTCCTCTTGTGTAAACAGCAACATAACAAACCCGACATTGCCAATACAAAGTGTGATAATAAAATACAATAAATAAACACATTCTTGTGACAATGTCTAAATTATCTGATCAGAATGTAACTTTTACCACAAAAAATAAGAGGTCGGGATATTCACACATGTTCATACGATTGGTCACTATAATTCACTACTACAAATAATAATTACCCCTACCTTCTGATGATGCCCCAAATTCTGGACTTGACTCACGGTCAGCGATTGGTTGTCCAACGGGACATCGACCACATCCATGTGGGATTGCCGCCAAAACTGAACGTCCATGTCGTCTAAACAATTCAAGCCTACAGAACAATATTCCAAAGTGACCCAATTACATTTCATCATTTAAATATAACCAATTTCACCTAAAACCTATACACACGCTGAAAAACATAAACTCAAACATTAGTAGACGTTTAAGACAACGTCAGTAATAGATTATTATTAACAATTAAACCAGCACAAAACATTAATATGTATAAAAATGACTGTAAATCTGAACAGTCATGAAAATGCGCACTAGGATTTGTATTACTAAAAATTGGCGTACATTTATATTGACCTATTTTAATTCCTTGAACATAATGCGTAAAATAATCACAGTTAAGCCATAGCAAATAAATTCATTTTAATAAGTAAATACTATTTTAACAATAAAAAGCGCAAAAAAAATAGAGCCAACATGTCACACACGTTAGTTTCATTACTTGAATTTACTTACTTGGTACTTTTCGAACATTAATCAGTTCGGCGTCTTGTGCGCGCTGATATCAGAGAAATGAGAGACTTCACCCTGCGGCAGTTGGTAGATCTGACCATATTACCCAGAATACATTGTTAATGAAAATCAAAACAAATTGAACGGGTGATACTGAATCAGTAATAATTGGTTCTAAAATGTCTGTCTCTGTGTTAGCAGCTTACAAAACAAAAGCACATCCGCAAAACAAAAGAACTTAATAACTAAACTTTATTTACACCAACAAGAAATCATCTTCCAGGCGTAAGTCCTTAGTGAATACTGAAGCATTGTTACTATCACTTTCCACAAGTTAGAGACTTCCTCTACAGAGATAACAGTGCCCTAGTGGAACCTCCCTAAATCATCATATGGTCTGTATGTGAGTCAACCACGATTACATTCCCTCCCACTTACGTTGAAACTTAATCACTCATAAGCAATAATGAAACACTAAGAACATTTATCCAACACACTCAGTTACTTTACACATGTACTTATTCTTTGGTAAAACCGTTCTAGTCTAAGAACTTGAAACTCAATTAGTCCTGATATTGTCTCACATAATCCCTTAAATACGCAGGGAAACACCTTTCCTGAATTGAATGTCTCGGGGTCTGAACCTCCTGTACCAGGTCCTCTCCTGCAGGTATAGCCACAGTATTTCTCTCAATATTAGCAGGAGCTTTATTGTCCATCGATGCTGAAAAATTTGGGATCCCCCCTCCCCAGTCTCTGGTATTCTGTCTATCTCCACCAAAAAATTATCAGGGCCCATGATTTCAGATTCCTGCAATGTTGCTCCTAAGTCCTTAGTCATGGTATATAAGCAGTGTTGCCATTGCTCTCCCCGAGTTACAGACTTCCACTACATAGACAACACTGACCTCTAGTAAAACCTTGTGCGAACCTCATGCCACATTTTTACAACATATTTTTTTTTATTGCAAACTATGTTTTTTTTTCTTAATCCTTGGGTCTTGTTCAAAACCTATTTTTGCATACTAGTCTCTGGATTTTTGTTCAAAGATTGTCAAAAAATACTGAAAAAATTCAATAAATGCTGCAGATTAATAATTATATAAAAAAAAAAAACTTTGACTTTTGTATGTTTATGGGCTGTAATATGCAAATGAGCACATATCTGCTGTACATCGTTATAAATGGCCATTTTAAATTTGAAAAATCATAACTTATTAACACTGCATCAAAAATGTTTCTGATCCATTAATGATATGTTCGGGACAAGTCTCCGAGCACGCACAAAAATCTTCAAATTTTTCACCATACATATAATCATTCAGACTGTATAAATGGAGTCTATATCACAACTGTATTTACAACTGTGGTTACATACACTTGTGCCCTTTATAGCAAAACATGCACACATATAGAACACACATGAACATCTTCAAATCTTTCACCATACATATCATCATTCAGACGGTATCAATGGAGTCTATAAGAGAAAGGATTACACAGTTTATCAACTACAATGAGCTACTGTTCTACATGCTTCAGCCTTCTTCCTATTAGCTAAAGATCAAGACTCAACTTGTTAGGAATCGGTGTTGTGATCGGAAACCCAGAACAGCACTCGGACAACGACAGGCGGTTTGAATGGAGTTTTATTATTGAATGTTGAAGGAAGGGCAGTGATTGGCACTGCAGTGTGGCTGGAATGCGGAAGTGTCGTTATGTAAACACAAAGAAACAGGAACGCAAAAGGAGGTTTCGTCCTCCACGATCTGGAACGTAAAGCAACAGGTTAAATCGCAAAAACTCTAAATAACACAAAGTTCCTCTGCGTCCATGCGCAGGTACAGAAAGACCTCGGCAGTACGAGGGTTTAAACAAGGACTTACGTCTCTATGTCGAGAGGATTCGGCCGATCGTGGTGTAGCGTGACACTCAGGCGTAGCAACACGATTCTCTGGCGTCTTTCACTTCCCAGTGAGACGCTCAAATAGCCTTGCTGATCAGACGCTGATGCGGGACAGGTGCGTTAACGAGGAGGAGCGGAGAGTGCGTGCGGGGCTTCGTGTGACACACCCACACACAGAGACAGCGGAGGAAACGGCGCCGTTCCTCACACCCCCCCCCCCCTCTAAAGAATGCCTCCTGGCGTTCGTTGGCTTGTTGGGGTGGTTGCGGTGGAACTGCTGAATGAGACTGGGGTCCCTTGACGGCAGAGCGGGGCAACCAGCACCTCTCTTCATGTCCTCTCCGGTGTGAGTCCAAGAGTCTTTGCACCGTGTAGGCAGGTTCTCCATCAAGGAGACGGACTGGTGGTGGGTCACCAGGTGGGGGTGCAAGGATGGAGCGAAGTACCGGTCTAATCTTGGAGACGTGAACCGTCGGATGAATCTTCATGTGTGGCGGTAGTTGTAGACACACCACGGTGGGGGAGATTGTCTTGGAGACCTTATATGGGCCTATGAAACGGGGGGTGCGCTTGCGAGACAGAGAGCGGAGTGGGATGTGTCGTGTGGAGAGCCAAACCAACTGGCCGGGAATGTATCTCGGGCTAGGACGCCGATGTGAATTTGAGGATCTTTCCATGGCGACCTGAGATAGTTCGAGGGCGGCACAGGGGTTCTCCAAGACTTTATGGCGCCTCTGGACGTCAGCTGTGAGCGTGGGTTCGGGACTAGTGCTGGAGGCTAAGTCAGGTCGGGGCTTGGGAACGGCAGCGCGAAGACAGTGGGCGTGGCAACCACTGCTCCAGGAGTGAACTTGACCAGAGGGCCAATCAATGACTGGGTTATGCTTCGCTAACCAGGGATATTCCAGCACGATTGGGGCTCGTGGGGAACGGATCAAAGCACACGAAATTTCCTCACGGTGGTTTCCAGAGAGGATGAGGGTGAAAGGGCGGGTACGGTGGGTAATGAGGGCTGTAGACTGGCCCACGAGGTCCACCACTCTCCGGGGGTTCAGAAGTGGGTCAAGAATGCAGCCCAGCTGCTTAGCGAGGCCCTCGTCAATTAAATTGTCTTCGGAACCGGAGTCAATGAGAGCGAAGGTAGTCAATGACATGTTGGGAAGAGATACGTTTACAGTCAACTTCAGACGGGGGTGGGGAGAGTCAATAGGTCGGCTCGACCCCTACTCTTAGCGGCGAGCCCTCTCTCTTGGTCCGGCTTCGACAATCCCGAATAAAATGCCCAGGCTTTCCGCAATACAGACAGACTTGATCTTTATAACGCTGGGCACGCTCCTCGGGGGGTAGGTCGGTGCGATCCACCTGCATAGCTTCCTCGGACGGCGTGGGGGACGGTGCCAGCGAATGAGGTGGCCGGGTGGGGAAGCGGAGTTCGGAACGGGAAGGGTCAGCCCAAACCCGAACAGGTGGGAGTTGTCGCCACTCCCTTATCCGGTTGTCCAGACGGACAGTGGCGTCAATGAGTTCCTGGAGGGTCGTGGGCATCTCGCGGGTGGCCAACTCATCCTTGGCCACCCGGGGCATCGGAGGGCATCGGAGAGGCCGGTGTAGAAGATCGAGTGGAGGGACGTATCATTCCACCCTGAATCTGCTGCAAAAACGCGGAAATCCACTGAGTACTGGGCCACTGAGCGATTGTCCTGGCGAATTGAGGCGATGCGAATACCGGCGGTGGCGGCATGGTCAGTGAGACCAAAGACAGCCCTGAAACCGGACAGGAAGTCCTGATAGGTGGCCCAGGGGAAAAACGAACCAGAACCATTAGCCTCTGCCCAGGCTAGTGCTTGACCGCGCAACAGTCCAATAACGTAGGCGATCTTGGAAGCCTCTCTTCTGAAGGCTGAGGAGCACTGTTGAAAAACCAACTGGCACTGGAGAAGAAAGCCTCAGCACTTGGAGGTCTCTCCAGCAAAAGGTTTGGGGGGGTTGGCCACAGAATCCGGGTCTTGGGGCCCGCGCGTGGCTACGTGTTACACGCGCTCGCACAGAGACACACCCACACACAGAGACAGTGGAGGAACGGCGCAGTTCCTCACACCTAGGGCTTAGGAGCAACACTAAAACACTCACCCACCTCTTAAAGACTAGACTGTTAGACAACCAGTTATAGCAGTAAACTAACCCGAAAGAGTAATATTCGAATACTAATGAACTGGATAGTTTATTTTAACACAGCACCACACACAATTTCTTTGTTCCAGCAGGGGGTATTTATGGACCATTTCAATAAATCCGCGTAGACCTTTAGTGGACTAGTCACATCCCGAGCATTAAACTAACAGATAATCAGAAAACATTCTTCATTTTCTTTAGACATTGCTTAGACATAAAGAATTTAGAGAGTTTACACATTCTCCCATGTTTGCATGGGTTTTCTTCGGTTACTTCAGTTTCTTTGCACAGTCCAAATACATTCTAACAGGTTAATTGGAAATACTGAATTTGGTTTCTGTGTTTGTTTGTTTGTCTCTGTATCCTGCGACAGACTGGCGACCTCTTTAGGTGTTGAGTGTATTCGCCCAGTGTGTGTTTCAATGGGGCTCTAAATAGGATTAAAGTGGTAAAACAAAATGATGGATGGATAGCATTTAGTCTGGCATTGAATTTTTACATGCATTAACAGTTCGTTTAATGTTGTGCCTTAATTCATTGTGATTCTAATATACTAAGCTATGAGTTATGTTCCTCAACTCCAGATGTGCTTATCAAACATAACTTGTTTGTTTGTTTGCTTGCTTGTTTTGTGTTGCTTTGCTGTTTATGCACTTATGTAACTATAGACCAGACCATCTTAGAGGAGCCTAGTGCATTGCAGGCCTCTGCCATGGAGGGCAGTCGCACTACGCTTGATGAATCAGTCATGCCTCCTCCATCCAGCCACCGAGGTCATAATCGCAAGGCACAGGAAACAGAGCAAGCTCTACCTGTAAGTCCTTTTTCTTTTAAAGTCTGTTATTGACCAAGTCATCTTTTGAAATTCCATTTTACAACATATCAAGTCAAGTCAACATTATTTCTATAGCGCTTTTTCCAATAAACATTGTCTCAAAGCAGCCTTTTAAAAAACGGATTAAACATATTACATTTAAAAGACCTAAATTGTAATGCAGATTATTAAAATGAATGTGGAAGGTCATGAGGGGTTTTAGTTGTATTGTGGTGATTTTAAAAGTAGCTAATTACCTTGTTAACTGGCTAAACATATTTAATGTGATGAACTGAAGTTAGTATGCATGCTCTTTAAATGGAACTGTGAACAAGGCCAAAAATGAGTCAGCCATAGCTATTAAAAATAGATATAGAACACATGAGAGGGCGGATCACTAATTACAGGTTTGTCAATAATTAGTAAAATGCACCCTAGATGTCTAAGCAAAGTATTATGCTGGATTGGCACTCTAGATTCTGTGTTGTACCAAAGTTAAGCAAAATTAAGTAGCTATATACCCTACCTGTGACTGATTCAGTACAATTTATTGATGATAGACAAATCATTATACATTCCCAATAAGTGTACAGAGGTCTCATCTACCATGAAATGTCCTTTGTAATGGTAGTATGCACTATATAGGATAAGTTTGTGGCATCTATCATAGACCAACAGATCAATCCCGATTTGAGCCACAGGCTTAAAAGCTGCATGAGAAATGGAAGGTCACCTTGTCTGTCAAATAGTTATTTTCTCTCTAAGATCACAAATGGTATGCAAAGATACATAATTGAACAGTGGATGCCACCAGGTGACCTACAGCTTAGTATATAATTTAAAGGACCTGCTGTTAATGTGATGGTTCTAGGTCTTGTGGAAACCTCAGAATTTCTTAGCTGTTTAGCATATTAGGTGCTCGTCATGTTTGTATTACATTAACAATTTTTCATGTGTCTGTTGTATGTGTAGATGCTGGATGATGATCGCTCCTCTATTGTGTCTACACAGCACAGTGTTCAGCAAGTAGAACTTCCTCCAGAAGAACCTGCTAACATCTCCCAGCTTATCCCTGAGCTCGATTTGCTTGGGGGTGAGAAAACCAAAGAGAAAAAGGACGATGATGAAGAAGAAGAGGTATGGGAATTGAATTTGTGATGCAAAATAACAGCAGAAGGATATTTCTTTTGGGTTGTTTGCTATGCTCCTCCTAGCATCCTCCTGCAAGTTTGAGGATGTATGGTTTGGGGTGAATGCTTATGATTCGTTGTCTGTGCTGTATGAAAAATGTTTATCATGGTATTGTTTTAAGAATCTAATTGTGTTTCATTGTATATAATATATAAAGTTTACATATTTTACTGTGAATTTATTTTTTAGAAATCCATACACTTTTATAAAGTTTGCTTGGCCCCATAAAATGGTACACAATGTGAATCAGTACATGTTTTTGTTATTGCATCATACCTTTAAGCACTTGTCTCTTACTATAATTCTTATGCCATGTATTTGTGTTTTTTAAATAAAAAAGGCTTTTGTATGTGATAAGACAAAGCTGTTTTTGTTTTGGAGGAGGAGGAGGGTCAGGGTGGAGACCAGGACCAGGAAGAGAGGCGGTGGAACAAGAGGACACAGCAAATGCTACATGGCCTGCAGGTACAAATGAGTTTTTCTCTTCTTTCAA
Source organism: Ammoglanis amapaensis (assembly GCA_028566735.1). Lineage (NCBI taxonomy): Eukaryota > Metazoa > Chordata > Actinopteri > Siluriformes > Trichomycteridae > Ammoglanis > Ammoglanis amapaensis. The sequence continues at coordinate 12,073 of JAOUQU010395432.1, forward strand.
ATGACCTTTCACAGAATCACAGATCACAACAGTCACAAATTTATGAGTTGCTGTTTAAAGTTATGCTTTTTATATTATTTAATTTATGCATGGTCTTTATTCTGGTCCTGAATTTTGGCTGTCTGAATTCTGGAAACACAACAAATAAGTCAATCACAAGGCAAACACACACATTTATACTTTCACTCTCTGGGCATTTTAATTGCTATCTTTGGCATGCCTGCATGTTTCAGGATTTGTGGTAAAAAATCACTCAGTGGAAGACCCTGTGGACAAAGGGAGCAATAAAAACATTTAAATAGAAAAAAAGACACTTGGAAACACCCAATGTTCAAGTGCATTATTTTTATTTTGTGTAGGTTTTAATTTTATTGTGTGTAGGCTAAATTTTAAATCACAGCTATATTATTTAATGCAATCTCCAGAACAATCAACCATAAATCCGTGTTGTGCTGGACTTTCATTTTCTCATACATCTAATTAATGATTCTTTTTTGCCCAAAGGCAGAACCTGCTACAAATTCATGTGCATAGGTTTCCTCACTAGATCAGGTCCACTAATGCAATGCCAATCGAAGATGACTTTGTTGGCTCTCACACAGGATGCAAAGCAATGTTTATTCTGATTTGTGTGCATAGAGGGTGATTGCCAAGACTGGAGCAGAAACTATCAGCCTTCTAGAACTTTGCAAGAATAACAACAAGAAACAAGCAGCAGCCAAATTCTATAGCTTCTTGGTTCTAAAAAAGCAACAAGCAGTGGAACTGTCCCAGGTTGAGCCCTACAGTGACATCATTGCCACTCCTGGTCCCAGATTTCACATTATATAGGTGCCATATAATGAAGCAGAAACATTTCATTGGCAGTTTCATTCATTTTAACAGTATTAGATTGCAAACGAAATTGTTTGATTATCTAAATGTCTTGCCTGTGTTTAAATGTAGATGATAGTGTTTAGTCTATCAAGGTTTTAAATCAAATTTGATGTAAAATTATGTTACAGATATATTGCTGAATACAGTACACTAAATAACTACAGTAGTAGATTTTTATCATAAGACGGTTACATTACAACACTATACATTACTGTTATTTTAGCTTTGTGTCTGTATTAGATTTTGCATGCTCCCAATGATTAATGTTTGCCTAGTACATAAATACACTCTTTTTATTAGATCAGCAGCATCTCAGTTTAATAAGCTAACACTAATAAGTGCTTCAAAATTAAGTTAAATACAAAGACTACGGGTGTTGGCCGTTTAGTCTAAAAAATAAGCTGTATACATTTATCACTTGTGAAATTGAAGATATTTAAGCCGCTCGCATAAAGGGTATTGCATTACAGTGTATATAATGAAATAAAAGTATATAAGAAAGTTAGTTTTTCATTTCAACGGAAAACAAAAAAGCCGCTGTAGTGGGTGGATTTCTGATCTTGATAACCACTCAAAAGTGATAACAGTCATTTAAATATTTTTTGTTTATCAGTCTGTAGTCTTAATAAGATTACGATCTTTCTTTAGGGGTTGAATTGTTGTGATATAACATCAACAACACATCCTGTTACTCTAAATTACTAAACCTGTTATTTATTTTATTATTTACTGTATTTATAAAATAAAAAAAGAAAATAATCTGTTTACTCAGAAAAGATAAGTTATAATTATATTGAATGGTTGAACATTGTCATGAAATATTTCTAGCTCTAGGTAGTAATTACTCTACAGATTGCTTACAGAACATGAATGTTTCGAACATACTAAGGCTGGCTTTGTCAAGCACACAATGTTATATGCTGAATTGTAGAATATTTGATAATTAAATCATATATTAATAATGTGTCATTCAGTTTTTTATGATCTCTTAAAAAAGCCCTCATTGTAGAAACATAGATATTTGTTGCTTCCGCTGTTACGAGTTTTATGTATGTTAGTTTTGATGTAAACAATGATACTGAAATTCTAACTTCATTTTTATATTCAATGTTGTGATTTGTGTAATTATGATGTATTACTTTTTATAAATCATATTAAATTTAATAAATTGTATGTGCTTTTAGTTTAATATTACTTGTTTGTATGAAACGATTTAAATAAGATGTATTGCCATTATGCTTTATCTGAATGCTTGTAGTTCTGATACGTGTTATCTAATTTTTTTTAATAAAATGTTTTTAAAAAATTTTAACTTTTTAAATTATTGAAATGTTGAATTATACAAAAATCACGTATATGAAGATTGCTATCATGCCATGGCCAAGATTCACTGGGTAAAAAAAAGACCCTGGACATGTCACCAGTCGTGGTAAATTAACACACACAATCAATACTGGGTTAATTTTGCTACCTCTGATTAACCTGAAGCCAACACTTGGAAAAACATATGTACACCAAGGTCCTGGTTTTGATTTCCAAGATCAGAAGTCGAGGCCTTCTCTCTGAGGAGTTTGTATTTCCTGTTGTGTCTGTGTGGCTAAAACATGAACTGGAGGAACAAAATTGTCCATGTTTGATTAAACCTGTGTGGCCTATAAAACATGAGGAATGAATAATAATTTTTTGGTATTTATTGGTACATAATTCATCCTGAATTGAATTCTGATGTTTGTGAGGAGTTGTGGACTAGTATGTCTAGAGCTTAGTTCTATCAAAAGCATTGAGTTCAAATTTCAGCTCTGCTAGTCATGCTAAATGTAAGGGTAAAATGCCTTGTGATTTACTGGTTGGCTAGTTTCCTCCCTTCCATCTGATGAGTCCGACCGCAAACTTGACCAGGATAAACTGGTGATAAAAAATATGGTATAGTTTAAATCAAACTCTAGGTGGCAATACAGAGTAAACGTGGTACCGCAAATGCATCTTTTATCGCCGAACGAGTAAGAGACACTGCACGGCGTGTGATCGGGAACTTGGTGACTTGACTTTTATTATGAAAATGGGTTTTGGTTATTGATGTTCTCGTGCCTTCGTTCCGATTGTTTGTACGATTGTAATCGATTATTATATTAACAGCTAGTCCCTGTGAGATTTGTGTATTTTTCAGTGGTAGCTTTATTAATTAGCATAGTAATGTTTGTTTGCAAGCGGTGTGTATTAACCTCCAGGTTGCTGTTTTCACAATCTCAAGATATTGTACAGATGGCTAAACTCTGCCATGTCACCAAACCAAAAGCTCAGACTGGCTTATCTCTGGTTCATCAGAGCTTCTTCCACGGACGGAAAGATCAGTGGAAATGCTTCCAGAGTCAATATTTCAGTGAGCAGCAAATCAGATCATCACTTAATGACTCTTCTGTAGGACCAGTAAACATGCATCAGACTAACAGTACACCAGACTCACCTTTTGCAGAGAACATTGGTGTGTATAACTTGCATTAGTTTCTATTAATTAAGTAAACCATCACTGTTAAGATATCTCACAGTTTAATTTCATTTTTGCATACCTTTAGCAGCAGCAGACTTTTAATATCAGACTTCTTGAGCACTGCTGAACATTTAGGCTCGGTTTTACTATACATTTACTGTAATTTCATGTGTGAGTGTCTGTAGTTCCTAAACATTTCCTCTTTTTAACAGTGACATACAGTTAACCTTCGTGCAATATTTCAGAGGAATGATGCTGATGATGTGACAAATTGGCATCCTATGATAGTACCATAGAGAGCTCTTTAAAACAGCCCATATTTTCCCAAATGCATGTACAATCTGAATTCCTGTATTTCAGCCATATCAATTATTTAAGTTACTTTTAAAACATCAAATAGATTTTATTTAATTTACATCACACAAAGCACACACACATAGTTTATTTCATTTTGCTTTAAATAAATGATCAGAAAAATGAAAGCATTCAAAACATCATCTACAACAATCTACATAATCTAAATGGGAAAACTTTCGTATTGTTCTCTTGCAAGTTTAAAACATCTACAGGTCCTTTGTTCAAGGCACATGCAATTGGCACAGTGAGTGGATCATCAGTGAGTGATGACAGACCCCACTTATCAAGACGCATGATATTTTTGATCAGCTTTGCTATCATTTAAGAAATTTCTTACTGCATCTCAAATCTGTGGTTGGACCAGCAATTGCAGCACAGCATTATTTCTGGCAATAAAAGTGGTCAAAAAATGTTTTTTCAACCATTACATTAAAATATAAATAGGCACATATGAAAACTTTTTTTCACTTAGATTTGTATACATTGATTTTAAGATTGCAATTATATAAAATGTGTGACCTAACACCTACTATGTGAGTTACTGCTACTGTATCCAATTTTAATGTAAATTTTATGTCTTTCTATTGATCAAGATTGTTTTTGTTTATATGTTGCAGAAATGGATGTAACGGGTAGTCTGTCTCCGTTTCAAGAGGTCAGTGAAAAAGATGCTGTACAAATTGCTGTACCTTTAGATCTTCCAGCTTCCACATTTACACTGGCGGATTATGTGGACAAATCAGAAACACTAACAAAACTGGTTCAGCTAGGTAAGATTTTTGCTAAAGTGAATAATAGCTTTGCGGGTCCAAGAGAGATGAACAGCAGCTTTGGAATTTTTAATTTCTTTATTAATAACTGACATGTATGGCATATTGTTAGACATTTTTGCACATACAGTTCTAAATCGGTACCCCTATTTGCATTTTGTATTGCATTTGTATTGGAGCCTTTATATTAGATTTTTGTGGGCCTTGTTGGAAACAAACATCCAGCTATCCATTATTTAGTTTTGCCACCACTTAATCTTAATTTGGCGGTGCGGTGGTTAGCACTGTCACCTCACAGCAAGAAATTCCAGGTTCGATTCCCAGGGGCTTTCTGTGCGGAGTTTGCACGTTCTCCCTGTGTCAGTGTTGGTTTTCTCCGCGTACTCCGGTTTCCTCTGACAGTCCAAAAACATGCACTGGGTTAATCAGAGGTGTGAAAAAAACAATTATTCTATAGTTTCACAAGATCCCGGAGCGATGTGGGTTGGAAAAATACCTGGCAACCTACTCCGTAAAAACAATTGCTGAGAAACTCAATGTGTAGCGTCGAATTCGGACACGACTGGAAATGGGTAAACACACACACACACACACACACACACACACAATCTTATTTTACTCTTAATCACCTGAACAGGTTGCCAGTCTGCTGCAGGTACAGAGACACTCAAGCAGGACAGTTTTAGTATCACCATCTAATTTGAGTGCATGTCATTGGGCTGTGGAAGGAAACTGAAGTACTCTAAGTACATGCAAACTCCACAGAAAACACCCCAGATTGCCTCAAACCTGAGACCTCTTGCTGTGAAGCACCAGTGCTAAAATTTGTCTAAATTGTATTGTGTGGAGGCATGAAGATTTCCCTGAAACTGGGGAAACCTGAATTATTAAAAATTAATACATTGAGACTAAGATAAAAAAAAAGACTGTGCAAGGAAAAACTCCCTGACAAATACAGAAAGAAACTTTAGAGGAATCTTTAAAAACCGATTTAATTTTGTACATTTAGATTCATTTATAATCAACACTTTATAACCAAACATTTAACAAATTTTATAACTTCTATCATATATAACCGATATATCATAATATAACATTTCATTTTATAAGCAAATATGTAATTTGCTATTTTTCTACCCATCAAATTTGGTCATTTTAGAACCATATCAATTACACCTTATTTTGGATAAGGCATCCTAATCATTCACATTTTCAAACGTATATCAATTTGAATCGATTTTTTTTTTCAATTTAATTTTACATAATCGGTATTCTGTACTTCTTTACCTGTTAGATTACTGTCATTCATAGCTAATATGACTGTTGCTGCTTTTAGGTGTTAATCTATCAAAACTCGAGCAGAGACCTAATGTTGGCTCCATGCTGGTAAGGCTTGACTTCCAAGCTGATGTTGTGCCACGGCTGCTCTTTTTAAAGGACATTGGAGTTGAAGACTCAAAATTTGGTGAAATTCTCACAAGAAACCCATTTATACTGACTGAGAGCACAGAAAACCTACAGGCCAGGTGACTGGAGATCTATTTCTGACTTGTATAAATAATTAACAATTCTATAATTTAGAACAGGCACAATCATATTTTATACATATTTTTTGTTTGGTTACCAATTGTGATACTTTATTTTTATATAAATAACATAACTCTTTTTGTTTTATTGCAATGTCAATCTGTTAAAAAAATTGTTTCTTGAAGGGTTTTATATTTAAAGTCAAAGAAGTTCAGTTCAGAGTCAGTCACTGCCATGGTGAGCAAAGCTCCATATTTGCTCAATTTTAGCGTCAAGAGATTGGACAACCGTCTGGGATTTTTTCAGCAGCACTTGGGCCTCAGTGCTCAAAAGGTGAGTACTGAATACTCACAATACAGTAACAGAATGATATGCCAATGTCTTAGACTTGAATATCTCAGCATGACTCCAGGTAGCTAACCATAACTTTACCCAGCTACCGTCTGTAAATTTTAATTAGTCTGTAAAATACAATTTTATAATGTTTACTTTCAGACACGAGATGTTGTTACTCGTCTTCCGAGGATACTTTGTGGAAGTTTGGAACCCATAAAGGAAAACTTAAAGGTAACGTGTATTGTTTTTCCTTAGCATAGAAACTAATCATAGTGCATTGTTGATCATTTCTCAAAATAAGTATTTCTTATTTAGGTTTGTGAAATGGAGTTTGGTTTTCGAAGAAATGAAATCCAGCACATTGTCACTGTGGTTCCTAAAGTGTTAACGGCTAATAAGCGAAAACTAGCACAAGTGTTTAATTTTGTCCACAACACTATGGGTGTTCCTCACTCTCATATTACAAAGTTCCCACAAGTAAGTAATGTCTGTGTCACTTACACAAAAATGTTATTGACTTCTTCACTGACAGAGATGTACCTCAGATCATGATTCTCTAGAAATTAAGTGCTATATAAATGTTAACATGAATTCTTTTTTCATTATTTTTTTCAGGTACTGAATGCAAAGTTTCTTCGTATCAAGGAAAGACACCTATTTCTTGAGTATTTAGGTCATGCTCATTATGAACCAACTCATTCTAACTATGTCTCATTGGAGCGCCTTGTGGCCCTGCCTGATGAAGTCTTCTGTACTGAAGTTGCATTAGCCTCTTTAGAAGATTTTGAAAGATTTCAGAAAACGCTGTAGTGGTAAATCTAACATTATTTATGTCAGTTGTGGATTGTACAATATTGACAAAACTTGCTTTAGGGCTTTTGCAGGTATGAACTTTAGTTTAGTTCAAGCTCTAAAGCATGGGTGGTGAAAATGGTTTGTATTTTTTGTATTTAATAATACATTTTAATTTTGATTGACAATTTAATCTATTAAATTATATTATTAAAAACAACTTGAAATCATTCTTCTCATTATAGAGTGAAATGTAGTTATTTATTATTTTAGCAGTTATATAACTGGCACAAAACATCACATTGCAACACAACCCAATATGTCCATACAACAGTAAAACAATTAACGTGATTATTTAAATTTACCACATATAAGATTTAATATATTTATAAACTAACAATTTTTATTTTCACAAGATACAACCATGTTTTACAATTATTTGTTCCTCTGTATGTAAAATAACCCGTGAGCTGTACGCTCAGAAGCGTCTAGGGGAAAATATGTACAATTAATTAGTAGAACTGGGAAGTTTTACAATGGATTTGTGAGGTAGGCAGAACATCATGAAAGTTAACAGCTGAACTAAAAAAATTCCATAGTCAGCGAACTTTCAGGGAAATTTCTATTGTAAAAGTTCACAGCACATTGTGATTTTTTGTAAATGCAGAGGTTTTAAACATAAGATACATCATCAGTTTGAACAGGCTTTAGGTCTGGGCTTCCAGTAATCAAATATGAGTTATTGGTTGGTGGTGTGTCGCTTAGTCTTAAAATAAAGTTATATGAGTGTTAAATACCGAAACTGTTTAATGTAATTCATATTTAAATTTCGAGGGCATATTTGCTAAACGGATCAAAGAAATTATATAATTTACTTCAGTTTATTTAGATTTTTTTTATTTATTTTTTTTAGAATACTTCGTTTCACTTTTGTTCACCATTTTATATTTATAATGTACAATATTATATTGAAATGAATATTTTAGGATGTATTTCTCTAAATATACTGTAGCTAATAAATGTTGATTATTTATTGATTTCACAAGGAAACTAAAGTGAAATTCTTCTGCGTTTACACTTGAGGATCGGTAGCAGCTCGCTTGTCACATGGAAAAAGAGTTAGTGCGCGTGCGCAATACAGTGCTGCTTTTTCTAAGGACAAAAATGGCGTCGAAGGCACCAGGTAAAAAAATATTATAGCTCGTTTGTGCGAAACGTAAATGAAAATGTTTCTTTAATTTCGCCTTGTCTGAATGCAGTGTGTGTTTATACATATATAATGTGTTTATTTGTTTCTATTTTTGTTTTTTTATATAAACTAAGTGCTGTGTCCTTTAGCACGAGTGTCCTCCCAGCTAGCAAGTGCTATCTTACTCCGAGCATAGCAGTAGAACGTAATGTTACTGTTTCTAACTTCTATAGTGTTGTTTAAATCTATTGTATCAACAGAACTGTATTAGTACCATGTTTAATTTATTTTGGGGTTTTTATTTAGCTTGTTTAGTCTTTAATACAGTTTACTTTTAAGGTCACCCACCTTTAATGGAAAAATAATAACAGATAATGTAATCTAGGTCTAAAAGTAATGTCGATATAGTGGACGTGCTATAAGATTTACGCAACACTGCAAGTGAATATAGGGAAACAAGCTACAAATATTAATTATAAGTTTTAATTATTATAGCACTGAAACACTTTATTATTATTATTATTATTATTATTAATATATCAAGTGAGGAAACAAACTTTTGTCTAATAGATTTAACTTCTTTTCTTGAATTGTCTTATTGATGTATGAACACAGTTTTCTTCATACATCTCTTATTGGAACCTCTGTAAACAAATCCATTCGTACATTGTGCATTTTGTAACAATTGTCCTTTGAGCATGCCTGTTTTAATACAATCATAAATACTCACATTTGTTAAACACATTTGCTTTGCCAGTTCTTTATTTGTTATAACTAAGTGTTTGATTCATTGCCTTATTTTAAAACACTTTCATCTAAGGGTCTTATTTTTTCAATGCATTTGTTCTGTACAAAGTATTTCTGTATGTCATAAAAGTCTTTGTTGTTTTTTTTCCAACAGTTGCAACTGGCAGACTTATGCTGGGCTTTAGGAAGTGGTACTACAGTGCATGTGGTTTCAACAAGCTTGGTCAGTAATGTGTACACTTGAAAAAATGTCCAAATGATAAATAGTTTATGGTAGTATTAATTTTCTATTGAAAGTCTTTTCATGTCACACACTTTAGGTCTGATGCGTGATGATACTATCTATGAGAATGCCGATGTAAAAGAGGCCATACGTCGACTTCCAGAGCGTGTCTACAATGATCGTATGTTTCGTGTCAAGAGAGCCCTGGACCTTTCTCTCAAACACCAAATTCTTCCCAAGGCTCAGTGGACAAAATACGAAGAAGTAAGTAGTCTACAAATGCATTTTGGGAATATACAATAAGATCTTAATTATTGCACTGAAATATTGGTGAAGACTGTATATTTTCTATATTGTAAATGTTCAAGAGCATGACAGATTTTATTCATCTGGCCTTGATTTATTTGAACCAGTTTCACTGTTGAACAATGCTGATGATAGTAATACACTTTTATCACAGATGTCACTTTAACATACTGACATATTGATAAACATTTTTGTACATTAATTTGTTGGATGCAATACAACCAATTCATGTACCAAAACATAAATTTTGCCATGGTGTGGAATGTGTAAACAAGTTCTGTTATTTGCTTTAAATCAGCAATATAGATTTTTAGGTATGTACTGCAAATGTCACTTTCGCATAATTACTTTTAAACTGTGCCCATATTTCTTATGATAAATAATTTGTATAGAAACACTTGTATAGAAAAAAAAACTGAGGAAAAGACTGATAAAAACACTTGTATTGAAAAACACTGATAAAAGCATCCATGTTTTCTTGTTTTTGTAGGATGTGCATTACCTTGAACCATATTTGAAAGAGGTAATCTCTGAAAGAAAAGAAAGGGAGGAGTGGCAGAAGAAATAGGATGAGTTTGGGGTGTTGACTGCTGTCTTGTATTTAAAATAAAGTTTATTGAGTGTAACTACCATGTACCTATTAAATTTGGATACTGACATCTGTGTCTTCCTTCTGTGTAAGAAGGTAGTAAAAGTGAATCCAGAAGGATTTTTGTGTTATATGTTTATTTTCAAAGCTTCGTTGTACATTCACATTCTATATCTTAAAGCAGGGGTCACCAACCTTTTTGAAGCTGCGGGCTACTTTTGGGGTACCAACTAATGCGGCGGGCGACCAGTTT
>JAOUQU010395433.1:0-12124 GCA_028566735.1 Ammoglanis amapaensis
AAACGTTCTGAGTGCTTTAATCATAAAGTACTATGATATAAAATGTACTGTAATTGGCTTTCATTACGTTCTCATTCCAAATGATAGTGCAACATCCACCTTACAACAACGTTGAAAAATATTTGGTTTCTATTAAAAATAGAAAATAGGGAAGGGAAGTAGTCTCTAAAAAAGTTGGCAATTGGCTAGTACTCCGAGAATCAACAGTTTTAGGCAAATCACTGAAAAAGCTGCCACTGTTGAACCCTTGACCAAAGCTTTTAACTATTTTTAACTGCATTTACTCATTGCTGGATGTCACTTTGCCAAGTACTGTAAATGTTAATGTAATTACCTGAAGGGGGCCGCTTTCTGAACAAATCCATCCCTCCAATGGTTTACCACTCTGTCCCATGAGAAAAGCTAAACACAAAAGAAAAGACACACACACAAAACACACCGTCAACAGGATTTCAAGGATAAAAGAGCGGGCATATGTCTCACTCAGGGAATGTAGTGATATATGATCCCAGAATGATAGCACAGTTTGGTCAGCTACATGGACGTTAAAGTCAATGCTGAATGTGTGTTGATTCTTTACAGACTTATTTTCAATAAGAAAAAAATGTAGAGTGCCACAGTGCCTTGGCATCACAGCAAGAAAGTTCTGGGTTCATTTTTTGCGTGTATGCATATCTTACTCAAAATAGGGAGTCACCATAAAACAGGACAGTAAAACAGTTTTAAATTGTTCATAGTAATTGATTACATTAATGATGCCAGTCAATTGTAGCTGTATGTTAGTGTGATCTATTAAGCATGTTCATTTGGCAAGTAATACTGAGAGCTGCAGCTTAATGAGTGTGAAATTGGTAATGTCTAAACCACTCAATGGAAGGCAATCTGTGTGGAGTTTGCATGTTCTCCCTGTGTCTATGTGATTTCCCCAGGATGCTCCGATCAGTATCGTCTAAAGAGCACCCAAGAGATAAATAAATCATTTAATGATGGTCTAAAACATTTTTATACATAATTTTCTTGATTTTTATATTGATTTAGTTTATACATTTATATAATTTATTTTAAAAAGCACAAATTTAAATCTTTTAAATGAGTGAACAAAATATACGTTCAACAGACGAAACCCCCACAATACGCCGATAACTAACATGACTCATATCAAAACATAGTTATTAGTATTATCCACTTTAATACATTTAATTTAGTTTTTAAAAACATTTAATTCTTTAAAAACCTTCATGCATACTTTACATATGCGAAAAAGTTCTGGTTTTCTGTTCCTTTCTCAGTACAACAAAACGTATAGTCTTAATTCCCGTTTTTTGCCAAGTGGCAGATAGAACTGCAGTGAAACCATAAACTATAAAGGCTAGTTTAACTCACAAATACATATTCATCAAATCCAATGAAAAGTTTTCAACAAGTTGTCTGTTAAAGCCAAAAACAAAGCACTTCTAGTTTAATAAATGTTTATCATTGTTGAGCTGTGGCCTCTAAGATCAGAGTTTTAAAAAAAATATTTAAAAATTTCCTATAAATCTCCTGCTGTTCAGTCCTCGTAAAGCCTTAGAAAAACACTGGCAACAAGGTTCAATTGCGTAGCAGAGCTGCTTAACAGAGAGATTAACAAAATCACACATCTATGTAAATAAAATAACAAGCTACCTCATCGTAATAACTTAATTCAAACAATTAATGATTATCTGATAGTTGACAGTGCTTTTATTCGAATATATTCTGTCGGTCAAAATGTAATTGAAATGAACTTGCATGGATCACTTCTAATTGGAAATACATCAGATTACGATGAAACTATTAACATCTCAAACAGGGAAGCTGTTTTGCTTCAGTATGGTATTAAACTGCAGGTTAAAATCTGTAAATGTGGATTTATTTGCATTTTTTGCAACGTTATATAATGTCCCGGTATACAACTCAGTCCAAACTTAATAATAAAACATAATTACTTGTTAATATTAAGATAATATTCAGAATTAGTGACCGTCTACATTACATAGCTATAACAAATCTTATGATGTAAAGCTAATACTTTATCTGCCTTTAGATTAATTCAGCCGGAAACAAACATACAACTGTGTATGTATGAATTAAGCGTAATGGTAAGAAATGTATATTTTAAAGATATGAACACAACAACATTATGCAGAATCTTAATTAAATGCAAAGTTTCAAGGTTATATTATCTGTATTTAGACCTAGGCCTATCAGATTTAACAAATCAGTACTGGGATCGATCTTAAAAGCACATTGTAACTGATCATAAAAGAGCCTGTATATTTAAGCTTGTTGCATGTTCATGTATTAATACTGGTAATATCTGTGGTAGAAATGTGATCAGTACTACTCTTACTGAGCACGCATATGATAGTATGCATTTATTTATTTCCTTCACTTTATCATAATCTGGGCACACTAGCTCAAGACACGAACACCCTGGATAAATAAACATACAATACAAATAGGGCTTCCTAGTTAATTAGTTCATTAATACTAATTAGCATTATGTTTTAGCCAGTTAAGTCATTTCTCCTCCCACAGCTATATAGTTAAAAGACAATCAGCATCTTATTCCCATGCACCCCACAGCCCAAAGTGATGGAAAAACTAATAACTTTGGGCGGTGATTTAAATGCTATTAGTTATATTTCAGACTAGAGACCAGAATATTGTGTCCAATGCATTCAAACCAGTCCTATATTTTTATAAGCACATAGAAGTCAATAAACGTAAGTAGTAGGTCACAAAGAATATGAAGACTGCTACTATATTAAAAAACTTATTTCGTTTTACTTTTGGCAAATATGTTCATTCATTCTATGCTCATTTTTAAAACCATCATATTACAATGCTGCATAAACTATCGGTTCGTAAAAAGCTAATTCTATTTATTAAAAAACCGGTTTGAACCAGTCTAACAGAACCGACCCCTCGGGTTCGAATAAAGCTAATGCTAATTAAGAAACAAGTATTACATATATTTAATTTAACATGAAAATACCTTCTCCGTCCCTTTTTGCGAACAGCAGTTTAGTCACCGACGTTTCCTGACGTCTCCAGTTCGTTTATGGCTTCATACGGTGTTTAGAACTCGATATTTTAGAGTTTAAGTCCGGTTTTATACAGTTTCTCATATTTCTACGCTACCGTTTTTAACTGAGAGAAAATCCAAGTGACGTCTGATCCAGACACGCGCGCGACTGTAGCGATTAGTGCGTTCTCGGCTCAATTCAATGAGTCGTATCATTTGATTCAATATTCAAATAAGAATCGATTCTTTGAATCCCGTTCAGTTTGACGTGTTTCTTTTTCTGACAAAGCCTGGTCGTCCCATGATTGTTAGTGTTTGCCTATCGTGTCCTGAACTTTCAGTAAATGAAATATGTCACCAAATGAGTAAAGTGAATAACATCAACAAGCTAAGCCATGTTAAAACGCCACTGTTAGTTGTAAAATGTTAGGCAAGGTCACAGCAGGTTTTCAAGGGTCACCAGGTTAATGGTCCTGTAACGGATGTCCAGATAGATGAATGGCTGGACAAACGAATGGAAGGTAGATAGTCCGACACATAGACAGCTCTAGACACACCTCTCTCTCACCCCTATGGGTTAAAGATTTTCTTACCCAGCATTGCATTAATTTCTCTCCCATGAGCCAAAACCTTTGTTGTACCACAGAATCCAGCATCACAAGGAACACTAGATGCAAACACCAGATGTCAGATAGTCTATTGCAGAAAGTATAAAGTTAAACCCTTATATAGGTCCAGCATTTACTTACACACCCTTTAGAATCCATTTAAAGAAGATCCCATGAGTTTTACACAAAGCCCAAATCTTTTGTGCAACACAAGATACAACATAAGTAGGGAAGACATTTATACACAGCAGATTTACTTACACTTACTGCAGGAGTCATTGTGCATGTTAGTTCTTAAAAAAACATTTTCAAATAGCACGTTTTTTTAAATGGTACATGATACACAGGAATTACAGTGCTTTTATTTATATAACACCACTTAGTTATTAAATGTGCATGCCATTATTCATTTTATTTTTGGGTATGACTCGAGTGAACTTTCCATTTAGAATAAAAGCTGGAGATCAGCTTGTAGCAGATGTGAAATCAGGGCCAGGTGTCAGTAGTTTCTACAATATATTAACTCCATTAGTTGTTAGTGAGCAACTGTTAAATAGTTAAATAAATCTAATTAGGGTTTTACAATAGTCAATCCATTTCTTAAACACTAGAAAAAACTTCACTAACAGTGAAGAACAGTGGATTAATTATAAACAGACATATACAGATAAATACAGATGTGTTTAACTGAAATTGTAATTAAATATTCTTTTACAGATAAATAGAAACTTTGTTTAATGGTTATCAAATGTCTATCGTCTTCACAATGGTCTTCTTTTAGCTGCTTTGAAGGGGTAGCGCATCTTTTTCGTGTTTTGTTATAGAATTATTAGACTCGTAGATCTGAGATTGACCTTCATCTTCATCTGTTTCTATATCAGGAAGGTGCCACTGGATAAAGACCTGGTAGAAAAAGCAGCCAAGCAAACCACCAATCAGAGGCGCTACCATTGGTACCCAGAAGAAATAATTAAAGCTCCTGAAACATAAATAGAAGAGAAAACATTCGTAAATCAAAAATGTTGCCAGCTTCATGACATGACAATGTGACCCCAACTTCACTAGACAATGGATTGAGCTTTCAGTCTTACACCTAATGTCAATGAACAATAACACACCTAGCTTATTTTGGTGGTTTTGTGGACTAACACAGTTGCTCACCACCAATTAGATTTTGATTTTTAGCCAGGCAATTGGTCTGGTAGTATATTCAGTTGGTTGTGTCTAATGAACTTAAGGGTGGATTGCTTTAGCACCAGCATGAATAATAAAGGATAAATGTAAATCGAGAATCCATAAATCCAAAATGTCCAGAACAAATGAAAAGGTGGTTATGGCAAACATCTTGTTTTAAAATATAAATAAACTCTTGAGTATACTACACACATATAATAGCACATTAGACATATTTTCCATGAAAGAAAATACTAATAAGATAAGATTTGTTTGATTGCAAACAGATGGAGAACTTCAGCCTACAACACATCACTTAAAAACATGGAAATCTGAAACTTACGTGAAAACTTCTCCTCCCCAGCCTGCTGTGTAAGTGAAGAGACGAGGTCCAAAATCCCGAGCTGGATTAATAGCGCCACCGCAGTTAGAGGACATGGACATGGCTATACCCAAAACAACAGCTGCCACAATGGGTGGAAGCAGTGCATCAGGAGCTGGCCTGTTCTTTTTATCACTTAGTGGCAGGATACACAACAACAATGTGGCAGTACCAACCACCTGGCAAGAACATTCATATACAGAGAGGAAGAATTATGCTTTATTTGATCATTTTAAAACAAATATGATACTTTCTTAGGTGCATGACCACCATTTAGACATTTTAGACATTTTGATGTATTGAACATAGTCCTATGCACTGAACATAGACATTGAACATAGACCTATGCACAATAATGTTTGTGTAAGTAAAGTGTAAAATGATCTTAAACTTTTGACCGCTAGGAACGGGAAAGAACTTTAATTTCACACATTGACAAATAAAAGAGTGAAAATACTGGAACACAGTCAAAACCTAGTGAGCAATCTACATATTATATAATCCTGTAGCGGATGATGTAGAGCAAACAACTAAATAAATCATCATTGATTTTAAATTGTGTGAATGTGTTCAAGTGTATTTATTTTGACGTTTGGGCACATCACTGAAAATTTAACTATTTGGATTACACAGAGGTCAGTTGACATGCTAGTGTGTTGTGCCACCTCATTCCATTGATATAAATAGCACACAACTAACTATTAGCTTAGTAAACAAAAGCAATGTATTTGCGTCTTAATAGTGTATTTAAATAACTAATACATATAAGAAGTTGACATTAGAATTCTTACTATGGAGATAGCTATCTTTGTTAGCAGTAACAGCAAGGTAGCTCACTTGGTTTTTAAACAGACCCAATGTCACATGTATTCCAGGAACCTAACCTAGTTGTATATGAGAAAAGACAACCATTTATGTTCTGTTCATCAAGTTACACCAAGACAATGTCTTGCATACTAATATTGATCTGTCACTGAATCGAGTCTTTTATGATTTCTAGCCCTAGACTCTCTTTATTTTCCTCTTTTCATTACTACTTTCTCTTGTTAAATTTTACTTACAACCTTGAAAAGGTTACTCACCTCACATCAGTACTGTACTTTGTATTTGTTTGCCTGGTGTCGTTATTTGCAAACATTCCCACACATACAGCAGTGGTTTAACTAACGAGTCACAAAAATTTACTTTAAAGCTAAGGCCAGAATTGTTCAACTGTTACTAATTGTCCTGCTCACTTTCATCTCATGTGTTCAGAGTCTGACCAGCAGTCTGTTGAAATGATATCAAATTGTTGTTTGTTGAACATTTCATTTATAAATCATAAATCTTATGCACTGACCTGATCAAAGAATGTGGTTAGTAGAGACACACCTTCAATGGGGTATGTGGCAAAAATGGATGCTGTTTCATTTGGGCCATACACAGTAAGAACTCCACCACTGTACTGCATTATAGCATCTAGTATGGACAAAAAATGTTCTCTTAAAGTTGAATATTACATTTTCCAAAGGCTGAATCTATCTGTAAAAAAGTCTATTAGAGGTTCTTTGAGATAGCCAGATACATCATTTATTTAATTTTATTTTGTAAAGTGTGATTTTAGTTTTGGTATACGTTTAACATTAAACTATTGTTACCGTGTCATAGCTAATTAGGTTATTATTATTATTATAATGCTTACTATAATGTTATTACTATTATTATTATAATGCTTGCGGTATTTGTCAAGTTTAAGAATATGCAAGCCTATATAATCCTCATTAGCAATAAACTACACGTATGCATATATTCTCAATAGTCACGACAGGCTTCTCAGTATTTCTCATTTTTATATTAGTCAAAAGTGACAGATTTAAAAAAAACTCTGCTAATTGGCAAATATATATGCAATTTAAATTAATAAAGCTTACTAAAGGTTTGTTCACTTTACCATAGTACATTATGAAGACCACTGAGGAAGCGAGGTATGCCCCCAACACCTGAGACATCATGTAAGGAATAAGACTACTCCATGGAAGATCACCCAATACACAAAAACTTAGAGATACTGCAGGGTTCAAATGAGCTCCTGGGATAGTAAAAAAAAATGACAACAGTGACAAATATAGTCAAGATGCCCAAGATGTCAAGATAAAGTATGTTCTATGAAATGCCAAAATACATTTGTCAATATAAATGATAGTGGGGGGTGGGGGGAGAACAAAAATAAATAAAGTCGAGTTAATAATGAGATACAGGTCATAGGAATACTAAATATTGTACTATTTTAAAAATACTATTACTTTTATGAAAGTAAAGTTAGAAGGTAAGATTCTGATTTTTTTGGTGTTGGGATGGTGTAGTGACAAAAATAGATGCAACCCGTTGTGTTTGGAAGGTTACATTTTAAGAGTCAGCAGATCTCAACTGAAGTGTTCTTGAACGAGGCACCAAATCCCCAAGTGGGTTGCGTCAAATGACACCCCCCAGCTCATTGACAGTGGTTTGGTAGTGAGCACTGCTGCACTCTTAAAACACTTCTATTTAAAGGAATTCATAATTCGCAATCGCAATTTTTTCCAAAAATAATTATGCATGATTGTTCTGATCCTAAAGACAATTTGTTGAATATATTCTTACCTGATACACCCATGCAGAGGTACATGGCAGACATGACCCCCACAGCAAAGCTCAAGTTGGCTGACAGAAATTGCCCTTTCATCTGTCTACTGGTTGTTATCTGAGCCCCTGCGGAACAGCCAAAGAGCTGAAACAGAAAGAAAATCACAAAAAGATAAAAATCCATAAGAAAACATGGAATTCTATTATTCTATCTATCTAATTCCTACAAGTTGGTACAGTGGAACACTTCTTCACACTGTACACAATTGTGTAACAAGAAGTTGGGTTTCCATTACACTATTGCTTCCATAGACTAATAATCTGTTAAGCACCAAGTCCAAGATCCAACATTCTATCTTGTGAAGGTTTTTTTGTATGATGACACTCAATTATGACACTCAATAAAGATTTATCCATCTATTCGTCCATCTATCCATCTATTTACCACTCGAGCCAAGATGTCATTGGTAGAACTTTACTAGCTCAGATGTTTACTAGCTCAGAACTTTAGCAAAGGATTGCAGATTCAATGAAATATAGTTATAACATTATCAACTGACAATTAATGTTTATGATTAATTACAGCAGGTGACTTATGTGTGCTCATATAATAAACAGTATGACACTATAATGATCTCAGAGATCACAAGATTATTATAAGTCAAAGACCTTACCAGAAACACCTTACCACAAACTTATTAATAGTCACTTATTCAGTAGTTCAAATATTTTAACTGACATACTGTCATGACGTGTAAATAATTTAGTAAAACATATAATTTTTCAGACAATAAGTGAACTGATTACAAACGTTTTAAAATGCAATATACTGAAACTTACTATTAGAACAAAGGTGCCAATGATCTCACCCAGACACTGTCTCAGGAGTAGGTTCCTTATCCTTGTTTTTTTCAATACTTTCTTCAGCTTTACTGTACAGGTGTTCATTTTTGATTTGTATCTTCTGCTTTTTTCACCTGTTTGTTCTTCTGTCAGGTTCACAGAGACAACACCTCCACTTACTAGATTATAACTTGTTACCTAAGCTTAGATGTCTTATCCTTCTTATCCCGTACTTTGGTCCTTTACCCGTCTGATTAACTATCATTAATAATCCCAACATAGATGGAAGGAAAGTAAGAAGCAAAATGATAGTGACTTGTTCAGCTGAACTAAACTGAGACGAAAAAGAATATGAACCCCCAAACGAGTTGACTCTTTCGAAATCTGCTCTTTTGAATAAACATTAGTCAGCTCAAGGTAGAGAAGAGTTTATTTGTCCTTAAATAATTTTGTTTTTTATTAAGAGCATGTAAAATAAATGTAGTTGTAAAATAAAGACAAAAACAAAACATTGGTAATAAAATAGCATGTTATTGGTCAAATTTAATCACCAAGTTAAGAATCTTGGCAAGCAAAATCATTATTTTATGTACATTTTCCCACTGTAGGACTAATAAAGGATGCTTTTATCATAATATTTTTTATCATAAGGACTTTTGCCAGTTTATTTACTGTTTTATTTATTTTAAGAACAAATTTTAGGAATTTAGTGGCCCGTCCAGTCAGTTTAGTGCAGTCACCCACTGCATGAGGCAGTAAATTCAATTCAGTGTATCTTAAAGAGAAGTGGACATAAAATAAAATGCACCGACAGTGAGCATTATTCTACCTTACATCATATTTTAAAGACAGACAGAGACAGACACACTGACTAACAAACAGACAGATAAATAGCATTTGTAATTGACCAATGTCTGTATTTGAGCACTTTCTATGCAGCACTTTTACAAAACTGATTAATGTCACACTTTGCAGGTCTGTCATTAGGTACAGTGTTGTTTTTTTGTGAGAGAAAAAAAACAACAACAAAAACTTTTAAGTTAGATTTTGAGCTCCTGGCCACTAGGGGAAGCTGTCGCATAATTAATGTTTGCTGTAAGGGCTATCTGTCACCGGCAGAATTACTTTAAATCTATAAATACATGTTATATGTTTAATTACAATTTGTGACAGTTGATTTATCTTGTGTATTAAAATGATCTGGTGTCAATATGGGATAAGGAATAAAGTAATACTGTGCAGGCCAGGTTTATAATACAAGGTTTCTACCCTGGTTTTAACTTATTAGGCTCAGGGAAACCTCAACAGAATCATGTGTGAACAGTTCACGAATATATCTAGCATGCTAATTATCTGGCTCAACTTGCGACTAGCTACAAACACCAACTGTGAATTGTAAAATAAATAAGAGATGGACATAATGCACTGTAGTTTCTTTCGGAATACAAACCATAATATCAACATTACATTACAAAAACATGTGTTCTACACATCACTACAGAACAAACAACTGTTACTGCTCACTCAGATTTATTCATTTTTCCTAAGTGCTTTTCCAGGCTAAAATATATAACTTACTTTCATTGTGAAAGTTTACAGTTTTACTATGGAAGCTCTTGGTATATCCTAGGTTTATACTGCCAATAAACACACAAATGTTTATCCCTTGCTTGTCATTTTTTAAGGCATGGTATAATTTTCCTGGTCTCTTCTTGTGTTTATTAATAAATGGTTTGAGATACATACTGACTGAGCCTGGTAATAGATGATGTATGATGATTTGTGACCACTTATCACAGATGTCACTTTTTAATAATAAGATCTGACTTTACAAACATAGCAACTGTATACAGTTAAATTGTATTTTAAACAGATCTTAATGTCTGCTTTCAAAAACACTGTAATGATGTGTGTTGTTAATTTTAGGAATTAGATTTAAGAATGAAAGACAACAATGTTTGCAATCTTCATTTAATATCAAATTTAAGCTTATGTAAACACATGGTATAAAAAATAAAAAATGAAGCAAGAATGAAAAAGATGGACACGCTATTTTTACAGGTACATAATGTGCAGCGTAAGTAATGGTCATATAAATCCTTCTGATTTCTCTGAAATCTTGTAGATAAAAGAATATATCGTTCTTTTGAACAAAAATAGAAAATTCACAGCTGCCAGAAAGCTAATCCACTTCTGTACAAGGTCCATTTTACCCAGCTTGAACAGGATCTCCAGGCAAAGTGCTATAAGGCCCCTCCTCTGTTAGTCCATGACTAGGATGACTTTTAGTTGTGGTCAGTGAGGATGATACTGGTGAGTACGCTGGAGAACGATCTCTACAGGCCCAGAGGGCAGTCGCTTTATTAAGTTCCAGGCCTCTAACCGTCTCAAACCTTTCAAACTCTGACCCTCAACCTCTAGAAGCACATCTCCTGGAATAACCTGCCCAACTGGTCCTCCTAAAAAAGTAGATTGGTGGATTAGCAAATGATCCCACTGAAGCACTGTTAGATAGTTAACTTTCATTTGTGTAGTAGAAAAAGTGATCTTATTAGAGCTAAATATATCCACCACTAGGTGGGATGGTGGCTTAGTGGTTAGCACTGTTGCCTCAGAGCAAAAAGTCCCGAGTTCAGTTCTGTGCAAAGTTTGCATGTTCTCACCATGTCTAGGTGGCTTTCCTCACACAGCCCAAAAATATGCACTAGGTTATTTGAAACTGTCCCATAGGTACACAGTTCTCCAAAGCACTATGGGTTGGAGAGCAACTTGGCAATCTACTCCTACAAACTCTACAAATAGATGAACCACATTCATGAAGAGCATGTGGAGGTAGAAAAAGCAGAATTGGGAAGTAAGTTTATGAGTTTATGATTAATATGATTATCTGTGGGACCCCAACTCCCAAAGTGAACAAGGCTTCTCGATCAGGGCATGGATGATGCAAGAAGCAAAAGGGGGCCATGTAAAGTTGGACAAACTTAATTATAGACATTACATAACCCCAAAAGTGAGATCCAGGGTTATTCCAGGTCAGTATCATCTTTCAACAAATATTTAAACAAATTGCATGGTTCTATTAGTATTTACAATCGTGTAACTAAACTGTTTCAACATTTAGCAATCATGAGTTCTTACCTTGAAACAGCCTCTGTACAGTGAGGGGTTCATCTCCAAGACTAGAACCCACTCCTCCTTTCAGACTGAAACCCAAATCAGAGCTGGACTTCATCAAAATTACCCGTACTCTGCTGCCTGCTGCTTGAGAAATCAACAAATCGTTAACACTCCCTTTGGCCAGAATGATCAAGAAGAAAATCAAATTGCGAACAGCATGAAACATTTTTGTCAAGCTGTGGTTGTTGCTCAGTGTCGGTTAATGAAAATTGTATTTTTTGTGGGGTTATATCTAAACTGTTGTTGTTTTTTTCAATAAATTCTTTATGACGAGAAAATCAACATTGTAGG
>JAOUQU010395652.1:0-12119 GCA_028566735.1 Ammoglanis amapaensis
ATAGATAGATATAGATAAAAAGATAAAAAATAATATATTTTCTTTAAAATTACTTTGCTTATCCACAGACTCAAAGGATGCAATTAAAGTCAGACTGAGTCTTCATGCTGCCATGGGAGAAGATGCTGTATGTTTGTTTTAATTGCACAGATCAAGCACTTTAAAAATGGGACATTATTTGTGATTAAATATATATTAATTATGATCAAGTTTTTAGTCATTTTTTCTTTCAGCACAGCTTTGTTCTAGTTAGTTTAACATAATTTTAAATTCACAGGGCAAACACAACATGCAACATTGCACAACATGCAACATTAAATCCCTGATTAACCAGAATCTCTTTGGGCATTATTGCTCTGGGTATTGTTAAGAGTATTAACAACCAGAAGATATTTACAACATGAGCTCATGCTAAACTTGCATCAGTCACTTTGGATGTTGTCCATTAAAAAATGTTCATTTGTTTTAAATAATGCAATTTACAATCAAGCCCATTTCTGATGACATTTTGGTTTTCTAGCTCATGACTTCTGGAATTGCTTGTATGTAAATTGTAATGCTTGATGGAGATTTTTGTATCATTTTATTCTCAGTACACTTGGAATGATAACGAGATGTACCTCTTTAAGAGCTCCATGGCCTATGCTCTGCGACAGTATTATACAGATAACATGGGCCAAGTGGTGGATTTTAGGTCAGTATTGAAACTAAACTTTTATGTCCTGAAAGTGTAAATAGTGTGTTTTTTAACCTACTTCACTACTTTTTTTTTACTGATTTCTGCAGGGCAGAAAACATCTACACATATAAAGAAACACAAAGGATTTCATTTTACTTTGTGGTGAACGATCCCATCAATATAGCCAAGATTATTCCTAAAGCATTAGTGGAGGCGGCAATCAAGTAAGGAGTTATTGTACTGCTGGCTCTATATATTATATATTTCATCTAGAAAGTATTTCAAATGTTTGACCTTAACCCTTTTGATTTCATTTTGGTAAATAATTTGGACTGCTGATTGGCTTTCTTTTCCACTATCACTGCCTCACCTCAGAAATGATCTTTGGACTAAATGTGCTCAAAGTTCGAGTGATGATCCAAAAGCTGTATAAAAGACCTAAAAGAGAATGTTGTGGTTTTGATTTAGGAGAAAGCAATTTTAATAAAAATACACAAACATATATAAATAGTTCCAATATTTTGGAGCACTACATCTTCGTGGGTAAACCCCGTGTTTGTAGAGGAAATGTAGTAACTCATTTGTGCAGTAACTCATTTGCATTATTCACCACATGAAAGCTGTTTACACTTTGATCACACTCAGTTTCCTGTTAAAGGATGTGACATTTTCCCCGCACAGGCACTCCAGAGGTCGTGTCAATGGGGTTTTCATGCTGACTGATGACACACTGGAGTACGAGGGTCTACTGGCCACGTTTGCTCCTTTAACAGAACCTCCTTTTCAAGTGTGGCTGGTTGCTTTTGGAGTTGTAATGGCATTGGTGGTTTGTGCCGGGATGTACCTCGTGATAACAGGGGCACTGAACAGAAAGAGGTGAGATTGTTCGGAAATCCCCTACAAGATATGATTCATTTTTGTCACATGTGAACTGATATTACCTAAGTGCACAAAAAAGCCAAATGTTGTGCAGCTGCCTACAAACTTTTATCCCATTTCAAATTAGATGTTGTCTTTGTTGTGGCATCTATAAATGAGTAAATAGCATCAGTTTACTAATTCTTTAGAAAGACAGCATCTGTGAGGTGAAACACAACAGCTGGATGAGATTTGTTCTTTACCTTGTGTAGAGGTGCAGTCATCTTTAGAATTCTCTTACTGCAGTGCTTTTACACACATGAATGAATCTCCCACAAACTTACACACCCTAGTGGGCAGTAGTGAGCACACATGCCTGGAGCAGTGAACAGCCCTGTTCTAGCCATGGTGCCCAGGGGGCAGTTTGGGGGTTCTGTGCCTCGCTCAAGTGCGCTTCAGACATGACCTGTCGACTCTGGGAATTGAACTGGCAACCTTTTGATCACAAGTCTAATTCTTAAACCACCAGGACACAGTTGCAGATAAGATACAATTAAATTTGTTTCTTGCAGTGTAGGTGTTTAAATATTTTTTTGTTTTATAAATGATAGTTTAATTATTAGATTGACAGAACAGCTTGTAATAGTAAATTTGTGCCTGTTTTAATCTATAGGAAAGCCAAGAAGGTTGAGGAACCTGAGAACCCATATATAGAGAACCATCAAGGAGCCGTGAACATGGCTTTTGAAAGCAGCACCAAGCAAACCGAATTTTAATCAATGTTGAATCATAAAATAACAGTCTGGAACTCCCAATATAATTTTAAAAACAAACTAAATATATCAATCGTGGCGGGTGGTGGTATAAGTGTTTTTCTTCTTCACTGATTTCAACCACAGAGCAAGATAACTACTTGAACTGAAGGCTCATTGTGCCACCTAGTGCTTGCTTGCTTGCTGGTGTGTCTGTGCAACCCAAAGCAAAAATCGACTGAGCATAAAGATAATATACACGAACATACATACAATACTATAAATAAGTATTAAAATTAATAAAGAAGTAAAAAGAGGGGGCAGGTATAAATTATATAATTGAATTCAACATACAAATATTATGGGTTAGATGAATTTCAAAGGCTAGAGCAGAAATGACTGTATCATAATGTGTGAATGTTTTTTGCAAATGTTTTATTATTAAACAGTTTGAATTATTTTCTCATTTTATAAATTACATCGAAAAGTGTTCTTGTGCTTGAAAGCTTCTGCTGAAAGGAAATGATGACGATCAATAAACTGTAATTTTTTTATTACTGCAATGCCAGTTACGAGTATCTTTTGCGTCTGGGTACATAATTTATAAGGAATAAGATAAGAATACCATAGGTACAATACCAAACATTTTACTATAAAATACATTTAGCATGAAGGATTGAACCTTAACCTACAATGAGACAAAAACAATAATAATAACAACAGTAATATAATAGCAAAGATAACTTATGCATTAAGACTATAATATCATTTTCTGTATTTATTAAATTAAAAATTGAAATCGTTCTCAATTATTTATCTTACTGATTGCAGGAAACAACATCAGTCATGTGTCCAACATGTCCCAAAGACATATTGTTTACTTGAGTGGACTAATGTTATAATACTGATCCTCTATGTTTTCTGTGCTGAATTTATTTACACAGACACTCTTTGGTTTGGTCTCAATGAACCAACCGCTGTAAGCAGCCGATTCAAAACTATAAAATTCTTCTTTAGTAGCAGACATGTAGAAAACAAAGGACCACATGTTCTGGTCACTTTTACAGATCATCTTCTGCGAGGAATCACAGTTCTGGAAGTAAAATACACAAAGATTTTAATAATTCATAAAAATGACAAGAGGACATGTTTTTAGTCCGAATACAACATGTATATCTTAAAAGGTTTCAAATTAATAAGTACAATGTGTTTATTCCTTCCTCAGGAACATTTGATCATGAAACGTCCCAAACAAGGCAAACACAATCAAATATAAATGTTTATATTTTAAATCAATATATAAAATGCATGTTTTTATGAAGATGGATTAGATTCAGTCTGGAAGCTCTTCTAATTGTATCGTCTAAACTCTGTAATTATATATTTAATATGAATTCCAGTCTCATGTTAGTTGTATAAAAGTGGCTAAAATTTAAGAATAAACTAAATGTTTTACCAAAGATTAAAAGTTTTTGTTCAGGTCTGGATTACAGGTGGTGCTGTATAAAAGTGATAAATTAATCTTGTTCACAAAACTTTACATTAGAGTGATTTATACTCTATGTAGTGCATCATGGACTCATAATGACAAAATAAACTGTATCAGTATACTGATTTGTAAAGCCCTCGTTCCTTGTATTATGCATTATTATTATTAATAATAATAAATTAGGGTTTACCTCTGTAGTCAAAACAACTTTGCCATCTTTTAACATGCATTTTAAAAAGTCTTTCGTCTTGCTGAAGCTCAACATTACAGGAACACCTTTGTCCAGGTCTTGATTCGCCTTGTATCTGTGTATTATCATTTTTGCTGAAAAACAAATTCAAATAAAAAAATCTATATTTTGTAATAGGAATATTATGAATTACTGCAGATGTATCAGCATGAATTACTAGCATTACTGGTGCTTTCAAATAAAAAATATATTTTGTACTAACTTGATTTGAAACCAGGTTTTATTTTTTCAGCTTGGAGAGTTGTTGGGCGTAGACTTTGCAGCACAACAAGACTACTTTCAGTAACTTTGAGAATACTGGTCTTATTATCTAAAGAAAAATATAATATATTTATATATATTATACAACAACATATATATTTAGAATTTATAATAATATTTCATCACTGTACTTTTACACCAGAGGAATTAATTCTCCATGTTTAACCCAATCTGAGGGCACTAGAGGGCAGTAGTGAGTGCACATGTCCGCTGCGGTGGGCAGCATTAGTGCCCAGCGAGCAGTTGGGGGTTTGGTGTTTCACTCAAAGGCACTTCAGTTGTGACCTGTCGACTCTGGAAATCTAACCAGCAACCATCAGATCACATGAGCGCTTTATATTTATTATATAGGGTTAGTATATCAGTAAAGCACAAATGAGAAATGTTTGGCTTACTGCTGCATTCTCCATCAACACAATCCATTTCTTCTTTGTTAATCATGACCATATTAAAGTGTAGCATCGTGATTTCCTGCTGAAACAGCAAACAAATGACAATCAACCAAGTTATTAACAGATTGCAGTGAGTGTCCTGCATATCAGATGAAAGTTCTTGTTATAGTACTTGTACAAAGCTGGTACAGGCTCATAATTAAATCATGGTTACAAAATATCATCATAATTTGCATCTGTGTGATACAAAACCTGAAATAAAAAAATGTCACATACAGTTTACATTTGCTAAAACCCCAAACTGATAGTCAAGCTCCATAAGCTTATTCTCCACAATAGACAGAAACAGTAAGTGGTGTATTGGGCTACCAACTAACCCCCATTGTGTCCTTGAGCGAGACCCTCTTGCTCATCTGTTCCAGAACTTCCATACAAGTTTGGATATGCAAAGAAAGAATTCTGTTGTACTGTACATCTGTATATGTGAGTGAGTAATTTTTTAAAAAGATAATCTGGAGAGTAGGAGGAACTGTAGATAATTGTCTTTTAATATAAACAATCTTCATTTTTAGTGATTCCTGGGCACCTCATAACCCAAAACTAATATTGTGGAGTTTATGTGAATATTTTTACTAAATTTAGCTGAAGGTCAAAGTGTTTCAGCTCATCAGTGTACAAACTCCACCAAACCACATGTGGACTTCATGACGGCCCATTTTTGAAGTGGATTATAAATCCATTTTGTGAGATATTTTGTGAGATAGTCTGGACATTCTTTATCAGTTTTGCACACACACACACACACACACACACACACACACACACACACACACACACACACACACACACACACACACACACACGTCCAGATAAACTTAAGGAAAAAGAAAAAAGAACAACTAAATTGCATTAATTTCTGTCGTATCGGTTTGTTATTTGTGGGCTGCAAATGTTTCAGTTATTCAGAACAATTATATTCCTTTTATCATTTTTCTCCAGAATATTGTTGAATAAAATATCATTAGGACACCTTTACAAAGACATTTACCATTGAAGTGTAGCGCAGACCTCAGCACCAACACAAAAACCAACTGTTAAAAATAGAGTTTCTAATTTTCTGACCAACTAATAAATAAAATAAAAACCTGACCCACATCATCTAAAGGAAAATGTTTATGTAGTAAAGGTATAGATGATTTATAGTCTGTATGTAAAAATGTACCGTACCTGTCCCGTACACGTCTCCATGTTGCTCTGTTGTCAGAGCAAGATTTCATAGTAAATGTTTTTCTGATTTAAAAGCACTGAGGTCAGAGCCAGGCTTAAAAAAAGGAAGTGATGCAACAGAACACTACTCCTGAAACTGTAACTCTCTCTCTCTCACACACACGCACGCACGCACGCACGCACGCACACACACACAGATAAACTTAAGTAAAAAGAAAAAAGAACAACTAAATATATGATATTTGAATCTTTTATTATTAGTAATCAATTTTACAGTTTTACAGTTTTGCTGGATTCATTTAAAGAAATTATTCATGTTTTCAGCTGTGATTTCAGTTATTTTCTTTACTTTTCAGTCATGTTAATAGAAGATACTGAAATTGTGCTGTGTGTGTGTGTGTGTGTGTGTTTGTGTGTGTGTGTATGTGTATCTAACCTGCAACAAACTGCTGACCTGGTCAGGTGTTTAGTGTATTTGCCCAGTATATGTCCCACAGGCTCTCATAACCCTGACATATGAAGGCTGACCCTGCACTGACATGTGAAGAAGGAATTTTGTTGTACTGTACATGTGTAATAACAAACACAATCGTCCCAGTTGCATAACTGAACTAATTCCACCCATTATTGAATTGTTGAAATGAAAAAGAAATGGATGATGACCTCACACTGCTCTGTTAGAGCAGATGATGATGTAAAAGTTACACCCCATTATGTTTTCACTGGTACATCTGTCCATTTGAACAATATTACTTTTACTAGTGTTGATAAACCAGCCGCTATATGCAGCCGACTCAAAGCGACGGCAATTTTCCTTTGTACTGGTCATGTAGAACACAAATGGCCACTTGGTGGCGTCATCTTTACAGATGGACTGCAGCTCTGTTTTATCACAGCTCTGAAATATAATGTTAATCAAAGTGAATCACATTAGTGCTGTGGACCGTAACCAAGATAAAAATGACGGTCCTTGCAATTCGTACAGTCGTCTGAAACCAGTATATTCCAAAATTTCACATTCCAGAACAGTTGAAATGGGGTAATTAAGTCCATTAATCATTTTATTAATAACAAATAAAATTTAAATATTGATATGATTCCAAACAGGTAATTTTAATGGAGTCTTTAATGAGTAAAAATGATCAGTGGGTCTCATCAACACACAGGTAAGAAGATTACTGCATTGTTTAAACTAATGTACCTCAAAGTACTTTTTGATATTATTATATAATTTCTTTCTATCGTGCATATTATCAGTCAAAAGTTAAATGAACGGGGAATTTAGATTGTTAAGTGAGTTGCTGGACAAACGGTACAAAATACATTTTTAAAAAGTTGAGCAGCTGTAGCCTAGTGGTTCGGATATAGGACTAGTAATCTAAAGGACACCAGTTCAAACCTCAACACAACTTGGTTGCTGCTGCTGGGCCCTTGAGCACGGCCCTCAACCCTCATTGCTGAGACTGTTTACTTGGATAAGGGTGTCTGTTAAACTGCTTCAAACTAAGATCAGAACAACTAAAGCACGATCTTCCAATTGAACATAATTAGTATAATCATATGTTAGATATCTACCTCAAGAGTCAGAACTGCTCGGTTATGCTTATAGTTGCATTTCAGGAAGTTATTGGAGTCGGTGATGTTCAGAACGACAGGAACTCCTTTATACAGCTCTTTCAATAAACTGGAGCTGTAGTAGTAGATCGTGATGTTCTCTGAAAAATGAGTAAACAATAAATCACTGAAATATAAAAAATACAGAAATTACCAGTAAATTTCCAAATATGGCTAACAATAATGTCCAATCTTTTAAAAACTTTAGAATTTTCATAACACAATAAAACACAACATGATTATTTTTCCTCAACCTGATTAACTGTTCATCTTTAACCTGGAGCTTAAAAAACTGTACTAACCTGAGCTGGAACTACTTTTTGGTGCGATGTGCTTTGGCGAGATTGTTGTTTCGAGTAAACTCTGGATACAAACCCGATCTTTTTCTGAAACTTTTTTAACATCTTCACAAAGTGAAAAGCAAAAATCACAAAGTTCATTAAGTAATATTACTAATCACATTACATTTTAAAATGCAGTATTTTAGTACAGTGTAACATAAATTATTTATTTATTTAACCGGGTGGGTGTCAATTTAGATTTTAGACTTTATTTAACTGAGGCCTGGTTCACACGAAGACCATTTCTATGAAGTCGGCACTATTTTTATACTTCTGCATTGCATCAACGACATCAATTTTCAGTTTATAGGTCTATTTGGAGGTCATATGCACCACAAAGTTTCACCACAATTAGAAGGTGCCAGGCGATACAGAGACTCTGTGGAGGGGGGGGGGGGATGTCACATCGACGACATACACATTAAACGTATAATTGTATCTGGTGTGAGTTCCCTTTTCAGAGACTGCTGGAGGAACCATCATCATAATGATCAATCATCTGTTCAGCCAACTGTCATTTTTGTTATAAATAATTTTTGTATATATAAAATATATATATATATATAATTGGGTCAGAGTGCCGGGTCTAAGAGAGGCTAAGGGAGGTCTGGCACAACACAGAAAGTGAATTAACCCTAACCCTTATGAACCAAAGTTTACAAAAAAACTTTCCAATTCTGACCTGATTTAATCTCACAGTGATTTGCACCCATCCAAATGTCTTTAATGGTACAATCCGGGCTGCTGCATTTAGTGCACGTATCAGAGTCAGATCCTCTTCCAATCACAACTGCCATCTTTGTGTCACTCATGGAAATAAGCAACACCTCCTCTTCAGTAGTAGCACCTCCACTAGGCAGCACCTCCTCTTTGGTTCCAGGCAGGTCATTTTTGTCGAGACATGTCTCACTAACCATGTCCAGATTTAAATCAAGGCTTAGCTTCATCTCCTTTTGAATTTGTCTGATGCTATTCTTTAAATGTTTCTCATGAATATTAGCTTGGTGCATAACCTGTGAACACAAGAACAAATGTTTGAATTGAAGTTACAGATGGAGTGTGGACTCAGATTCTTCCTAAATGATGGACCTCATACAGCATACAACCAACATTAAACCTTAGTTATGAATGAGATACATGGTAGCTCTAGATTTTGTCTCATCGATATTAAGAACTAATGATTTTAAATGTTGATTATAAACGAAACACCTTCAAAATGAAGACACCGACATCTATATAGAGAGACGACTATAACTACAAGTGTACACTGCATTGCTCACTTTGATCTTCCTTGTGGTCTGTGTCGTTTTGACTTGTATTTTGGAAATACTGGAGGTGCACATGAGGTGTGATAGCATTAATTCAACACAGAAACATATTATTTTCATTGGTGTGTTTACATCTCACACTGGTACTGTAATCTCAGGTGTACCTCAGGGCTCTGTCCGTGACACCCTCCACTTCATGTAATATATTTTCCCTTTAGGTCAGATTATCCAGATGCATGACCTGATTTCTATCAGTAAGACGATGCTCATGTGTTAAGTATTTCCTTGACCTCATGAAACTGCGAATGAAGAATTGCATTAATCTAAACAACCCCAAAATCATTTTAAAATATTGGTGTTCAAACCTTACATATATTCAGCATGTACGGGTCTCCTTTTTATGGGTATTTTTAGCTCTTACATTAATTTTTTAGTTTGATTAGCTTGTAGTGTGTATCTGTCTACTGACCAAGTGCAGAGAGCCAGAACTTAGTATCTGAATCAGCATCTCTGGAGGCAGTTCCTGAGTTAGTTCATCATTTATCTTTAACAGTTTGTCTCCTTCCCTATAAAAATGTAAGAACGTCATTTGGCTATTACATTTAGTACATTGTATGTATTAGTATTGATTTTCTGTCTGTCTGTCTCAAAACATTTTCAAATGTCTTCTATCATAATCCAAATAAAATCTAATAAAAAAAACAAGTATACAGTGTTATTATACAAGCTAGAGTATTTCTTACCTAAACGTTCTTGATGTACAGGTCATCACATTTCCCACTTCATACTGGTGCTTACCTTCAACCATTGTGTGAATGAAGGAAATTCCACCACACAGATCCTTTCCCTTCAGCACAACAAAAACAACAGTTCAATATTTAAACTCGAAAACACACCCTAATCATCTGATCTGGATACATTATTGTACTGTTGTCATGACAACAGTGAATCCTAAAACCATTCATGTCTGAGTTTATTGCACATCCAGAGGAGTTGAGGGTTCACCCAATATTGTATCCAAGAACATCATCATGAATAAGAAATGATATCAAAACATCCCCACGAGCAACTTCTCCCAAGCTTCCAGCATGGTGAGAGATCAATAAAAAAACTTCTAGAAGTAAGTTATATAAACACAATATAAAGAAATATGAACATTTGTGAATTAGTCTTATAGCAACATAGAGCTATAACAAATGTAGACAGTAATTCACTATGTATACCATAGAGGTTAAGGAAAATAAAAGAAAGAGATTTGTATAAATGTGTAAATGTACTATACCTGGTCCATGCTGCTCTTGTAGCAGATCACAAATGTTGGGTTTTAAGATCATCCGTACGACATAAAACAGGAAGTGACAGTGACACCAACTTTTTTTTATGATTAAAAAGTTTATGGTTGTAGAAAAAGGAAGTGAATTCACAAATGAAAGTACACACCTGAATGGAAAACTCCTAAACTGGGAGGGAGAAGTGAAATGGTAAGCTCTGTAATCCCTTTCTGTGTGTCCAGGTGGAGTGCTGGTGTGAAGGTGCTGGAGTGATAGTGTGATGGTTGAGTGGTGGTACGATTTAACCAATCACACCAGAGACGAGAGTCTAAATTCACCACGTCTCAGCACTGCTGGTTGGGTAACCAGGAGACTTAAACCTGTGCACTGTAGATATACAGAGAGATAGATTGACAGATAGAGAGACAGAATATTATCAGCCAGATGAAATACATAAAGACAGACAGACAACAAGATGATAGTGTTTGTCATATAATAAAAAAAAACAATAATACAATGAAACACTCCAAGACATTAATCTAAACAATAAATAGAAATCGAAAAAATTGATGGCAAATCAATAATGCAGACCAAGATTTGCTGTGGTGCCCCCTAATGGGAGCAGTCAAAATGATTCACGGTGTACAGACTTATATCAGTATTCCAGCTAGCACCACAAAATGTTTATTGTTAAAAAAGTACTCAAGAAAAATAAAAAGTGCAGACGTCTGACTTTCAGAATTAAATCTCAGGACCATTGTTCATTGTTTAAAAAACAGGAAGTACAAAATTTAAATTGTAAGTAACTATGAGTAATTATAAGGGTGTTTACTCACTACACAAAGCTTTCCATTACACATTTACACTCAGCTAATGACTGATACAGTTTAATACTTTTTTATATTTAAACAAAGAAAAAACAAATATTTAACACAAATATCAATAACTTTTAAATGTGTGGCAAAAGTTTGACAAAACCTGATCCTCTTATTCGAACCCTAACACACACAGAAATGTATTCTAGTAGTAAAATCTGTGGTGGATCTGCTGTTTGTTTAAAAAGTAAAAAGTTCGTTTCTAAACACTCATAAGTTTACACACTAACACAAGAGGAAGTAACCAGATATCAGAGGAGGAAGAATCTAAATAGGCATGGTAACAATAAGTATGTCCCAGTTATTTCCTGATTTATTCATAATATGGTAGCTTTACACGGTCTTCTATATTCTGAAAATCTGAATATGGTTCACTAACATAATAAAAGAAAAGAGGATTTGGGTTTGGTTCAGTTTAGCCACTAATATCACAAACGATTCTACAGTCAACTCAAAGAATAAAGAATTCAGAACAAGTTTGTAATCTAATCACAGCAGAAAACTTCAGTGCACAAAAACCCCACCAGCTAAAGCCAAATGTGTGAATCCTGTAGTAAAATGATCCATGTATCTGTGTGTTGCATTTTACTGGCACTTTGTCATCAGTAAACTGCTTTTAGTTGTGAGTGTAACCGTCAAAACATTGCTGCTTTTACATCATCATCCTTAAATCATCGGAGGGATCAATAAAGTATGTCTCGGTCTGTCTGTCTGTCTGTCTAGAGAATGTAAAAGTAGTGAAACAGGTCATATAACCAAGTGAGGTGTTGGGATCTGACCAAATAACCCTATGTGATCCCGGATGAATCTTAGTTTATTGATATTGATGAGGCAAACCAATC
>JAOUQU010395977.1:0-12119 GCA_028566735.1 Ammoglanis amapaensis
ACACACACACACACACACACACACACACACACACACACACACACACACACACACACACACACACACACACACTGTCCGAGCAACTAATAGAAAATCTCTTTAACAGCTTCGTGTTGTTATTTATGTTATTTATTTACATAGCATGTAAAAGTCTCAAACTGTTCTTTTGTTTCTTCAACTCTTCGTTATTTTTTGCCCTTTCAAAAAAAAAAAGAGAGAAGCTGACCTGTTGTTTATGGTCAGAAGAAAAATTTAAAAAGGTAAATTGAACCTCATAATTGGTTAAAGAGTCACTAAAAGAAAACTGGATACAAAGATGTAGCTTCAAAAAAAATTATATTCCTTTTAAATGACCTTTTATTATTCCTTTTAATTTCACAAAGGATGACCAGACGATTGGTGAGAGGACGACCGCGATGACCTGCATCTGCAAGAGAAAAATTGAAAGAACAGAGCCGGGAATAACTGTTCTGGTTTGATTCCTCTACCGACAATCTGCGCTTTTAAAATTAGCAGAATGATGGAAAATAAAATAAAAATAAAACCAACGTTTGTGCTGAAATAAAACATACAAACAAAACTCACCTTAACTCAAACTAATACTCTCCGACCTCTTCACAGGAGCATCCGTCGGTTCTAAAAACTCTTCTGATACCTTCTGACCCTGAAGGAGAGAAAAACAACAGCAATCTGTGTCTAACACAAAAGGGAACGTAAGATTAAATGATTGTGTAACAGACATGCACTTTCAGCTGATGGCGATTACGGATCATCACTGTAACGCCGGCGAACAAACAAACAAATAACCAGTCTGTTCGACCGGGCTTGCTGACCTCAATACAAGAATAATTCTATTTCATATAATACATGTTTACATAGAATTATTACAAAGAATATTATAGCTGGCAAAGAATTCCTGTTAGAGCACCGTTGCCGTTATTATTAAGTATAACCATGTTTAAAAAAAAAATAAAAAAAGAATTTCATATTCTACACTAGGATCTAGGGCGTGTATGTATAAGAAAGATATCCTAGTTTATAATATGAAATGTTTTTCTCTAAGAACAGTTTGTGTCTCTGTTTTCTCTAAGAAGTATCATTTTTTTTTATCAGCAAGTGACTGTGACAGAATATAAGAACCCAAAGATGATACCAAGAAACAGCAAAAACAGACAAAATGAATGCTTTTAAAGCCGGAGTATTATATGACCACTGTATGATCTGACAAATACTTCGAGGCTTTTAGATCAGCCAAGGCAGAACATCTTGACAGGACAAACTCCGAGACTGAATGCTTTTCTGATTTCTGAAGTCCAAAACTCAAAAGGAGGATTTAAATGGATGTTGATCAAAGGTCTCATTTGATTGTACCTCGGGTGAATGTTTTATCTGCTCAGATTGCTTTTTTGAAAACTACTTCGGTTCAGGTTTAGTGGTTTTAGTAATGATACCGTCAACATGTTGAGGAAAATCGTTTATGAAGCCCTGTAAGGTTAAACAAACGTCAAACGAGACACAAAAAAGGTTTGTGGACACACGGCTGGAATCTTGTTAGAGACACTTTCAGTGGCTCGGAATAATGGATGGATATTTAAAAAAATGTCAATGTTAAAGCTACAGCACAAATGATCCAAGACTTTTTCGAACGATGAAGTTTCCTCTTCTGACTTATAAACATCACCGGTAGTGAGTATTAATGGAAGACAAAGCCCAGAGGAATCGATGTAGCCACCATTCAGCGGCGTGCCTGAATATAGCGAAAGGTCATGCAGACAGGAACATCGATTCCACATCAGATGTGAACAGTGTGTGTTCTAGAATTAAATGTTCCACAAAATCAAGTCCCTCTTGGTCTGAAAGAAGCAATCATTGAAAGCACTGGGGTACATATTGGACCATCAGCATTTATGCCGCGTCTAAGTTCTACTGCCGTTTTTACCTGACGTTGCCTAGTTGATTGGAACTTGAAGCTTTGAAACAGCGGTTTGATGGATGCATGGCTGTATAGAGCAGAATTAAGAGCCTCAAATGTTCAAGACATGAAAAAGAATAAAAGTGATCGTAGTGAAGAACGATTGCAGCTTTTACCCGAAACCAGGCAGCTTGAATAAGGAGACTCTCTAAAAGATGTAAAACTTTTACCTGATTAAAGTTATCATTTATTAAAAGACTTATTTGGTTTTGATAAGAAGTTTAAGTTATAATTTTTTATGTTATACTTACATGCAATATCTGGAATAACATTTTCTTAAAGCCAATTTTTCATTCTTGGCTGCTTAAAATAAGTTATTACAAGGTTATTTTCCTAATGGATTGGGGGGGGGGGGGGGTCTAGTGTTAGTATAACTTACAATATAAAATAATCCATGCACAAGAATATTAAAATACAAAGATTTATATTTTTAAATTAGAGAGTTAAAGTAAAATATAAAACAAAATATTATTTTTTAATATCTATTTGGTTCTCGACTGCTGAAAAACAACCATTACAATGATCACAGCAGAAAATCTTGGGTTTATTACCAAGTCGGAAAAGTCGGGGGCTTTCTGCGCTTAGTTTCGGTCCATGTGGGTTTCCTCAGGTTACTCCGGTTTCCTCACACAGTCTAAAAACATGTAGGTAAGGCAAATGTAAGAAACCAAATTATCCATGACTGTGTTTGAAACTTGTAGGCTGAACGAATGAAAGAACGTTTCCTGTCATGAATACGACCCGGGGTTTAAAACATGACTTTAAAATGCACAATAAATATATTAATAAATCAAACTTAATTATTAAGCTAACACAGTTCTGCACTTTTTAAAATTCTGAATTACAAGTGCAGTCAAGTCTGTACACAATCGAATCATTTTATAGCTCGATCATTTGTAAACACAAGTAATTTGTGTTAAAAAAAACCTTTTGACATTTTTTCATATATTAAACACAATTAAAGCATAAATGCAGAGGAGGTGGAGCGTTTCCGGCAACAGCTCATACAGCATAACAGCGTATTCATGAAATGAGTGGAACTAGTAAAGGATGGAGAATGAAACTAGTAAGATCTCTTCATGTAAGTCGTGTTTATGGGATAAATTCAGATATTCGTTTTGTGTAATATAATGCTGATTTATTCCATTTGAATCTTATCAACGCTGCCGTAAAGAGATTCTCACGTTTACAAGCCCTGGGCTACTGTGGTTTAGATGACGGCGCAATAAAAAATCAGAAGACAACAGGGTCAAAAGGAGAATACATTCTTCTCTAGGTGACTTTGGGTAGCGGCATCTACATTTAATGTTAGTGATAAATCTGGTACTGTTATGTCAAACAATTGAAAGTCAGAGAGGTTGCCGTCTCCGAGTCTGTAATCCCATTCGTCTAGAGAGTGTTGGCTTGCTAGTTGGGTCTCTCTTAGATCAGGTCGGGATCGATCATGTTTTTCCTTGTCAGAGGTACTTTTTTGTCCTTGTGCGCAGATCGTCACAATCAGACAGACCCAACGTGGTCATAATAGTGACGTCACACCATTAAGCTAGGTTGGGGGCCGAGGATGTAAGGATGTAACGGTGGGATGTACTGCAGTCAGCACGGGATCAGATACTTATTGACCTTATTGGGTCACGCCGAGCTCTTGGAGCTGCTGTATGTCCTACACACACTGATTATTCTATATGTTGTTGCACATAATAGTGTGATTCAAGATTGTAAGCACAAAATGTTTCAATGGCACAAAACTTTTCGAAGGTTTTGATGGTACGGAAGGTACAGTCCACTTCCGATTTATTATATTATTATACATACTCTCACACGCATTGACGACAGGCTGGGATACGGGACAGCATCGCTGAGCCGGTCAGCCATCTGCACCTCTCTGGTGTTCCTTCGGTTGCCATGACGGCGCAGGGTATCCGTGCTGCTGTCGATGCCATACAATCAATCACGAATGTTTTAAGAACAATTCTGAGTCCTCGAGTCCTCGATCATATTTATTCAAAACAACTCCATTAATAATGACTAAAGATTAAAACAAAGATGTCCGGATACTTTTGGCCGTATATTGTAGGACCCAAAAAAAAAAAAAAAAAAAAAACCTTCCATCGTGGCTTTGTCACATAGTGTTTGTTGTTTTCCACCACAGATGGACGCTTCAAAGTGACAGACTAATATCAAACCCGCCCTTTTCTTCTTTGCACATGTCCTGTAGTGTTTCACGTGTCTTTTTTTATATATATTTCAAAAGCAAAATTTCTCTTCATGTTTGACAGAACAAAATAAGCAACAAAAGAAAAGCAAAAAAAAAAAGCCCAACATCCCTGCGATATGAAAGTAGCGGCATCGTGTGACATTGTACACCTTGTACTTTGATGCTCATAACAAACAAAACCGAAAAGGTGTCGAATCGAAGCCCGAGGTGCAGATTATGGGCTAATACTTTAATTCCCATGCTGGTGTGTCTATGCAGAATTAAAATCAGTCCCGTCTTGTAGAACAGCTTTCAGACTGCTGGGTGTAGCTCGTGTGAGGGATATTTTTATATATATTTATATATATATTCGTCTGATCAGAGATGCTGAGCACAAGCAGCCAGGATTTGATCTCAGCGGGCAACTGATACGGATGAACACCTGCCGCTGCTGGATGTGGCCCTGAATTCAATCAAGAGGACGATGAGAGGATGGAACAAACAACTCGAGTAAAAGCAAAAGCGCCTTAAGGAAGGAAACAAAAGGAATCGTAGTTTGTCATCGGTCTTGTTAATAGCTGTCGTTTGGAAGCCGAAGTTTAAGTGCATTTTGTCTTTCATTGCCAGATACTGTGCATACGAATTAGACAAGTACCTTTTTGTCTCTGTGGATTAATCTCTCTCTCTCTCTTTCTCTATCTTTCGTTCTCTCTCTCTCTCTCTCTCTTTTAGATTCCCTCCGAGTCTGCAAGTGAAGCTCGGGTTCTCTTACAATGTCAGGAATGAAATGGTCAGATACGTACACGTGTGTAGCAGGTCATTGACCAGAAATACGTCAGATATATTGGGTTTTGTTCGCTGGTCGTACGTTCCTGTAACGTCGATGCATTTGCTCGTAGAAGGCGAGCGTCTATTCACTTCAACGGCACTGCAGTGAACGTTTTGAATCATTCGTTGCTTTAAAATGGCACGATTTCATCCTGGATAGAGCAGTTCACGGGTTTGGATGCGGAGCTTCTGCAAGATGATCGGCAGACCAATCGACAGCTAGTTTGAGATTGACAACGTCACTTAATCACGGGGAAAATTATATTATATTAATATTTCACATGGTCGTACAATAGTATAGTTACACAGTAAACGTAAGTACTATTCATACTCTTATTTAACACTAAAGACTCAAGTCTCAAGAAAAAGGACTGATTAGTAAACATTGCAATTAGTAAACTGATGTTTACCTGATTTTAATTTGAATGTAAATCTGTTTTTGCAGATTGTACAACACTTAAAGTGATTTACACCCCCCCACACACACACACACATCAGAGGAACAAAGGAATAACACATTTTTATATGGAATATCTAATGCTTTTATATATTAATAGATATAAGAAACCCCTCCGAGTTTCTTTTGTTATGATGATGCTTTCCTTCTCATCCACCGGCGTGTCTAGAGAGACTCCGTGAAGCATTAATGAGAACACCACTCTCCACGAAGCGGTGAGCACAGGAATGAAATTGACTTTGCCCAGCGAAGGGAGTCATAAATAAGCCCAAATTGGTTATGACGGGCAAAATATGGTGGATCGCACATATGTAAAGACATCCTATTTTAATCATGCAAATCCAGTCATTTGGCCAACCATGCGAGTCCAGAGATACAAATCAAACGATTGCTTCACACGAGCAGACCAGGCATCAGGACGCATGTTTATGAGCAAACCCTGGGAACTGTGAAGTCATAAAGATCTCAGACTGTTTCGCTTCTTCATCGCTAGCTTTGAATTGATATGTTCTGTATTATTTACTAATCATTCCCACTCCAATTATCATGAGCAACACAAAGACCAGAGACATCCGGCTTGCAACCATCACCAGAACGGATTCGGATGCTGAAAGGTCTCATTCGGCTTCATCGTCCAGCGTCTCATCATCACTTGAAATGAACACACGATCGTAAATGCTCATTATGGCGAGTCTTTAATCCGACATCCTCTGCCTGGACCAAACGTGTTCGTATTTGAAAGAGAACAGGACAGCACTGTGTAGTTTGTTATGACCGAACGTTACATTTAACAAGCTACAACAGACTAGCGCGAGCTTGATAATAAACCTGACACCGTCGCCGTGCCACATTTCATCTTTCACTTAGCGAATACTGTGATTAGTGCTTTTTTTGGACTCCAGATAGGACAGTTCAGTAATTTATATCAAATAAGTGCCCGTCTCTTTAAATATTGATTTATGGGGTGGTAGTGCAATGTGTCATCTTCAGGCTGACATTAATTGGATTTCAGAGCTGGCTCAGGATATGAGAGGAGTCCCTTTTTTTCATCATTCATTTCATACCAAATACTATATTTAATATGAGTGTGTTTACTTTCGTTTCATTTTGTTACAGACCGAAGGAGCCAAAGACATTTCGCTCGACTTTATTTCATTTCTTAATAAACCTCCATTCTTGCTTTTCAATACGATCCGTATTACAAGCTGGAGAAATAATAAGCTGCTTAAATAATAATAATAATAATAATAATAAACTGCAGAAATTAATCACATCTGATAAGATTTTGCAGTCAACAGGGTTGCCAGATTACAGACTTTCCATCCAGAAATACATTAAAAATTAAAATGCAGTAAAGTAACATTTACATCTCAATTTCAACCCCTAAAATAAATCATTTTCATTTCAGTGTCAGTTTCTAACCAAAAAGTTCCGACTTTCCGGTACTTAATGCAACTTTAATGTCGAACAAATGATAAACAAATTGAGGTGATTGAGGTTTTAACACTTTGGGCTGAGATCAGTTTCGAGATCGTTAGAAGCTATTAAGAAGCTTTAAGATGAAAAAAAAGGTGCAAATAAATAAATAAATAAATAAAATAAATAAGTTCCGTCGCATCAACAGCAGCGATAAAAGTGCTCATCAGAATTATAATTAAGAAAGTAATGAGTTTAAAGGATTCTTAGCGCTGAATTTATTTATTTATTCTTTCATTAAAAGTTCAAATAGAAGGCAGCCTTTAAAAAAAACGTGATTCAATATTAATTCATCATTTTAGTCGACAATTCGCTAATGATTCTTGACCGACTTTAACCTCAGATATGATTAAATATCTGGGTTGTGCTTGGTATGTTCACCTCCGAACTTACCTAACTACATTAATTAAGCCGACATGTTTACGAGGTTTTAAAGGCCGCTGATTATCACTTATTGCTCTTCTTCTGCTCTGCGGTCGGTGCCGCCGGATAAATCGTATTATATTAAAAGACGTGTCACATACTGATGCAACCGTTAGAGTCGCCACGACCGCCGACCTTCTCGTTAACTTTATTATTCACGTCACTGCTTCACATGGCATCAAATCATTACCACCTTGAAATCGACCATTTTTTGGGGGGAGGGGAGATTAAGAAAATAAACAATCGCCGACGTTCCAAGTTTCATTTTTACCCTTCATTTTTTAAAGCTGATTTCCCTCGGCTGTTAGGTGATTCCTGGTGAGAAGTTGTTCTGCTTAGGGAAAACATTCAGGATGCCGCTTTCGATTGCACCCGGCTTTTTTTCAGAGGATAAAGTAATTGCCCCCCCCCCCTGCCGTCTCCTCTCCTCACCACCACCACCACCAGCACCACCACCACCTTTCCCTCCTGAAAAGGCTCCAGTTCAGAGATTGCCTGGATCCACTGCCGACGTGCTAAAAATAGCTGACAGAAAGTGTCAGTTCTTTCCAGCCAACTGAGCAAAGGGATTCCAGCAATTTCCATCAAGGGCTCCGCAAATAATTACAGTTCTACCTGACTTCTGAAGAGGACCTACATCCTGCTGCCCTTTTCTATTTAGTTCACATATATAGTTTGTCTCATAAGCGTCACCTTCAGCTTGAGGTCCTTCAACCTTGCAATCCTGCTGTAGAGTCTCAGCCTTGATTCTAGTGTTTTTCGATTACTTAGTACCTCACTGCTGGAGGTGCCACCGTGTACAGGGGGGGAGGTTTAATCCACAGGCCACGCAGAGGTCAAGGTTGAAAGATGCTGTTTCTCAGCGCAAGGTAACACAACAGGTCAATTTCTTTCAGTTAGCAATCATGAAAAATTGATTGGCCTCTGACATGAGGATTAGATTGTGTAGCTGCAAAAAAAAAAAAATGATTGCAACTGTGCTGCAGCAGGAATATCTATTTATTTAGCGGTACAATTGTTGTGGTGCTTCAGTTTATCATATTACAGACATCAAAGCCACTTCTAAATGGAAATTTTCTTCTTAATAGAGAAAAGTTTTAAAGCGATAACTTTCATAACAATATTGGAACAGACACGTGTTATAATAAACGACATGTCACGAAAGATTTAGAACTGGTGCCATCTGTTATCGGTTATTAAAAACATCACAAAAACTTCACATACAGTTTAATATTTGATTTTTTTAAGTATACAGTAAGTTTTCGATTGCTAAATAAGAGGATGGTTAATAAGAGTGAATAAGAGTGGTATTGAGCTATCTTAAGCCCCACTATTAAAGTTAAAGTACAGGTTGCTGGTTCGAGCCCCAAACTATTAACAAGTTGCCCCTGCTGAGCCTTTAAGTTCTTATAATATATTGTGTTACAGGGCTTCACAAGTAAGTCGCTTTGGATTAAATAATAATAAAAAAAACATCTTAATGTCGATAGTGCTGAGACGTCTGACTGGCTGGGGAATTGATGGATGGATAAATGCTGTTAGCTAGAAGAATGGATGAAATGTAGGATAGATGGATGATGGCTGAAAGGATAGCGATGGATAGAAAACTGGCGGAGCGTCTCTCTGGCTAACTGCATGGGTGTATTATAGGAACAATGGATGACTACTTTAGGGAAATGAATCACTGGCATCTTAAACACAGATACAAATCCAGACCAAGGAAATCTGACCCTTGAGATGGTCAGAAGAATTGATGTGTAGTATAATCAAAGTATAATCTAGTGAATTATTTGAATACGGGGCATCGGGAGATTTGTGCGGCTGATGTCCTTAGTGTTTTACTGGAGGGCAGATTTCCTCCGGCAAGTCTGCAATCAACAGGAAGAGGGAGAGAGAGAGAGAGAGAGAGATGCAAAGTAAGTGTGTTTTGGCATAATGAATTCATTCCAGCAGTGAACGTTGGCAGCTGATAAAATCATCGACACAGATGTGCATTGAAAATACTATTATAATGAATAAATGTAATTAAGGATTACATTACGCATTCATTGGAAGGTTTTTCAAGCGCACGCATCAACTCTGTAGATGGAACATTCACTTCGCTGTGTAATACATCCCACCCACTGTAGAGCGTAGAGCGTTAGGCTGTGAACCCAAAGGTTGGAGGTTCAAGTCCAGGCTCTGCTACACGGTCACTGCTGGGTCCTTAAGCAAGACCCATAACCCTGTCTGCTCCAGGGGGCGCCGTACGTTGGCTGACCCTGCGCTCTGACCCCGACTTCCAGACAAAGTTGGGATATGCGAAGAGAAACATTTCATTGTACTGTACATCTGTATATGTGTAACGACA
This sequence comes from Ammoglanis amapaensis, assembly GCA_028566735.1. Lineage (NCBI taxonomy): Eukaryota > Metazoa > Chordata > Actinopteri > Siluriformes > Trichomycteridae > Ammoglanis > Ammoglanis amapaensis. Next base: position 9,701 of record JAOUQU010395977.1, read on the forward strand.
AATAAAATTTGAATTTAGATTAAGGAGTGATAGTCAAATATAGGGGCTCTAAATATGTCCATAAATGCAAACGGTGCACTTGCACACTTCCAACACTAGTGTGTTCCCGACATGCATCATAAAACTCAGTGTACTCGAAGTACTGCCAAAAATACAGTGTAAAAAAACCCTACACACACACCAAACCAACGCCTGTGTAACACGAGAGACGGGACTTTTAACCGGTTAATAGCACTCGATGTCGATCGAGATTAATAATTAGAAGTGGGTAAACGGACGCAAATAAAAGCATTGAAATGTAACGCACTATGTAAACAAAAGCTGGAGGACATTTTGCCGCTGTAAATAATGATTAGAGACCGTACGTTCTGGTGAAAGTGTGCACTCAGATGATTGTACACGGATGTAAGGGTGCGATTTGGGACGCCGCGCTTCAAGTGTATAGTACAAACACAGTGCCAACCAGTTCTTTACCTAACATACAAATACATTTCAAGAGAGACACACAACGGACATAGAATATCAAAACTAAACACATTGCCCTTGATAGTCGCCTCCAACCTCGAGGAACCTCTAGCAGCCATGGGCAGTTCCAAGCCCAATAAACAAACACCGCACAAATCCCCTAAAGAAACTCCTTCTTTAAAAATGACCCAAAAAATGCTGCCCACTTACCTAATGTTCCTAAAAATAGCAATAACCAAAGTGTTGAATATGTAGTAATTCAGCCATCGTCTACCCCCTTGAGTTATAAAATCAATTATCGTCTACGGTCAGAGAAAAGCTGACACTCATATTCGATTAGACTCCAGGATGACCGAGTTAATTCAAGCCTATTTTCAACGGGGTCTATTCATCATCTTTCAGGTACGATGGAGGTTTAATTAACCCCCCGAATGACTGGCTCATTTTTATTCAGTATACTATTTATTCTGTTCTATTATATTTGTCTTATGCGCGTTGTTTGAAAAGTGGAACAGTTAAAGGGGGTTCGGTGTCTCGCTCAAGGACACTTCAATCGTGACCAGTCGACTCTCAGAGTCTCGGGATCGAACCGGCAACCTTCCGATCACAAGTCACAGGTACCTCACCATCAGACTGCCTTATACATACATTTATACAGCAAATAAAAAAGGACCAGTTCAAATGATCAAGTGTGTGTTTGATCAAATACCAACCCGGAAATTTGCTAAACTTACTAAACAAATATATTCACTTTGAAATGGTCTCTTATTCCCCCCCCCCCAGAGCTGAAGATGCAGTCGAAATGTATTTTATTAACACATTACTTATTTTAAAAGGTATTTAGGAGCCATTTCAATTGACAATTCCAGCATTCATACAAAGCAACTTTATCATAACTAGACCCACCATTTATAACCAATTTATAGCTGGACATGATTATGAGCAATTCAGAGTTACTCTAGAGGGGCCCTAGAGTGACAAATCGGTGATCGTGTGTCTTGTTAACCGCCCGATTACTATTCCAGTACCTCAAGCAAGCCAGTTTTCTAACTGACCCTTGAACATCAACAAAGCTGCTATTACCCAGGTTGGCTGATCTGCTGTATCTAGCGTTCCCTGCCCAGGCCGGCAGCCGGACACTGCGGCTTGAGTTAATTCAACATCACGGGGACACCTGTGGGGGGTCCCATTCAGGAGATTAATGGGATGACTGGATTTAATTACTTTCCGGATGGGTTTGAAACTATGTAGATTATTCCAAAGAGATTCGTACCACAGACACTCGACCTCCTTGTAACGAAGGGCCAAAACAATAGAGGCACACAATGTTGAGTTAAAGTTCGGGTGATCAGATCTCCAGATAATATTCCTCCATCTTCTACTTCCCATTAGTCCTTTCATTTAATTACAGCCGGTCTGGTTTTAATGTGGTACAGTTAAAGTCTCCTGTAAGCAACATTAATTTCATGGCAGTTTTGCAACGAGTTCGGCAGCTGTTTCTTCTCTGGATGATGGACTGACCAGAACACACATTTCAATATAAAAACATTAAAAAAAATAAACTCAACTAGCAAAAGTTGCCAAAGACTACAAAGATCTATTCGTTTTATTTGCAATTAATTTCGATTTATTTATTCAACATGTCTCTATAATTGGTTTTCGTGGCAGAGTCTCGGCGCTGGTGTGCTAGCGGAAACCCAGAGCCTCTGTGGGTCACCGCTGGGTATCGAACCCTTTCCATGTTTACAATCCTTTTGTGTACTCTGTAAGGATGAAACATCAGTTATTAGAATTTAAAGCAGGAAATTCTGGCTCATAGAAGGCAGTGATTGTGCTCCATCATCTGTCAACCTGACAGACAAATCTGTGATCAGTGAATGCCAGGAAAGTCCTACAGGTACAAGTGTGTGTGTGTGTGTGTGTGTGTGTGTGTGTGTGTGTGAGCGGGTGAGGG
>JAOUQU010396192.1:0-12114 GCA_028566735.1 Ammoglanis amapaensis
AAATTTTTAGTGAAATGATTGGTCGTTATCCGAATTGGACGCTATCAGGGGCGTTCGTTAACCGAGGTTCCACTGTACTTGTAAGTGCTCAATGTACCAAGTTTGATGGTTAAACCCCTATATAACGTCTGAGTATTGGAGCGAATATAGACATTTATGTACATAATTTGTGCTATTTTTTTATAATAGGTGGTTAATTATATGTAATGTTTACCATGGAAATTTTAGGCAGTTGTAGCTACAGTAATGGACTAGTAATCAGAAGGCTGTTAGTTTAAGCTTCACCACAATCAAGGCCACACTGTAATTTCCCAGAGCAAAGTTATTAAATAATTGTTAGTGCTTTGGATCAATTCATTGGCTAAATACTGTTAATTCAATTAAAATAAATACTTATGACATTAAATAATGTTTTTATAACAAATACTTGAATGGATTTGCTTTTGAATAATAAAATTAATAATTTAATCAATAAAAACTATACTAGACAGTTATAAGAGTATAGAAAAATACTCCAAGCTATTTTTGCGTTATTAAGGACGATTGCTTCGATGCGGTTGTTTTTAATGTTTTATCACCCCCTACAGGCAAAAAGTGGTAGCGCATCAAATCCTGCTGAAGTTTACAATATTAAAAGAATTACGTATTACGTAGTCGGTTTCTCTTTATGAAAAATACTTCTCAATATTGTTTAAACTATTGTTTACTTAAAAATAAGTAAAATAATATATTAAAATCTTGATCAACTAAATGTTGAATTAACAATGGCACTTTCATCTCTTAGACTTAAGAGATGAAAATTACTTTTACTCTTGGAATTTTCCACAGATTTCCATTTGTCATTCAGTCAGCTCAGCTAACATTTCAAAGGTACAGGAGGTCATCCGATAAACTTTCTCAGAAGATTTCAGACACGTTTACTTTTCTAACACAGACTTTTCGAATGAATTGCCATTGACGATTTTGGAATGAACTGATTGAATTCTAGAGCTCATATCTGAGGACGACGGAATTGAATGAACAACACAATTCACTAGAAACATCCAAAGCAAATGCAGAGTCCATTTTATGTGTTTAATATGCTGTGTATGTTTTATTTCCATATGTGTTATATATGCTGTGTATGTAATGTATTTAATGGCACCCTAAGTAGTACGAAACATAATTCACTCTTTTTTTATCATGTACTTAACCATTCATTACTGTGGTTGACTTGGGGTGGCTACATGCAATGCACAAAAAACGAATAAACACTTAAAAAGTAATAGATATATTAAAAAGATGAAAAAAGGTAAAACAAAAAAGACAGGCTGTGTTAGATAGAAAGAGCACCACCGTTATGTTTAAAGTAAACTGAAAATCAGTACCAACAGGATCAGTGTGGGATTAATTCTACTGTTTACTCACCACATTCTGCAGCAGGCCATAAATCTTACCTAATCTGACCTCTGTGATTACTGACACATTCTACACATGCCACTACTTATTTATATCAAGTCTAACAGCTTCTGTTTCTCATCAGTCTACAATGTTTGCTTGCCTTACGTTGATGATGATAATTTAGGAAACACCAGGCTGACCTGACCCATTGCTTACAGGTGAATAAATGAATCATATATCATTAATCCATCAAACACTTCCAGTGTTAAGGTAACAATTTGAAAATGGCTATGTCCTATTTCGGGCATGTTCTCAAAGCAATGCCAATTAGAATTAGTTCCACCTCTTTTGTGTGGAGAAATTGACAAACTTAGTTAATGAGAATCGCTGCAATTGAGTTCTTTGCCTAATTTGTATGTAATGAACATAAGTTACACATTACAATAAAATAAACACAATACAATAAAATATAAGCATTTAAAACAATGTTTGTGGTTGAATTACAACAAATAAAATAATTAAAAAAAACAACAAGAAATTTCAGCAAGCACAGTCAGTCTTTGGACTGTGGGAGCAAACCAGAGTACCCAGAGCAAACCCAGGTGGAAAAGCACCTGGAATGCGTCACCTACGATTCAACCCCAGAACCACATTTAAACAGAATAATTAATAATGTTAACTATATTTCAGTGTAAGTGATAAGTTACAGTTATGAACTGCTTAATTAACATTACCCTAATAGGTCTGACCCCACCCCTTTCCTCTACTGTAACCCTATTTAACCCAATGCGCAGGCTCTTCTATTGGGCGGCACGCCACGCCACTGTAAGGGTCAGTCAAACAGAATTGTGGTGTAAGTTATCTTTGTTAATCTGGTCTGGTAGAATCTTTTACAATAATTTATCAAATATTTGGTTACGCCACTTTAAATGACAGATACTATGAAAAAAAATACTAACTATCCAAACTGATGTTATACAAAACATGATTTGTCAGTTCAAGCATTGTTGTTTGTCTAGAACACCTGGCACACAACAGACATGCGCCATGATGAATAGGGTTCAGCGGGGTTAAGACCTTTTTCTACACCAGACTAGTCAAACCATGTCTTATAAATCCCACAGTGCACAAAAGGTGCATCCCAAATCACCCACTTGTACACTCCGAGCACTATATTTCAGTGCATTTGAGAAACATGACAAAACTCACTGAACCAAAAATACCCAAATGGAGCACAACAGCCAAAAATACAGCACGGATTAATGGAAACTACACCCACTAAACTAACACAATGATACCTATATAAGGGACAAGACATTTGACCGGTCAAGAACGGCCATCACCGGATCAGGAAGTGGATGCTTTGTATAAATGTGAGTAACAATTAGAAGATGGTAAACAAAAGCAAATGAAAGCATATACATGCATTGTATTAACAAAAACGGAAGGATATTGTGGAGGGCTACAAAACCGCAATCACATGTTAGTCAATCACTTTCCTGAAATAAACGCTAAACTTTTAAGCACTGAGCATTGACCACATACTTTATGCTTTATAAAAAGTGCAATAAATCATGTCCAAAACACACTAAATATGCCCGCTCTAGACAAACATACCTACCTGTTGCAGTATGTGTGGACAGACACACGTCTTGTTTAAGAAGCACTTTAAAAATCTCGTCCATCAGCTCCCGCCATGATAAACAGACTACAGCTGCTTCTATTTGCTCGTCCCTCTTAAATATAAACACAACAGAAGGCTGGCCTGCTGTATGTGTGTCCCCACTTGAACCTGGTAGGCTGATTGCCTATAATTTCTCAGGAGTAGTCTGGTCAGGGGATGTGGGGGTGGTACTGTGGGTGATTGCACATAACGTTTGAGTATAAAGTGGAAAAAACTTTTTTCAGTTAAATGTTAAACCAATCTTTATTTTCTTTTAAGCAGGGGTCCAACTGTGAGTGGATCTCAACCTTCAGTTTTAGCTGGAGCTGTACCTGTAAAAACAAACTCTAGCCAAAGGAAATTTTGTCTCCACTAAACCCTAATTAATTCAGTGCACTAATCTCCCCATCCTTACGTAATTTTGTTTTTAAGTTTGAAAACATACATTAGAAATCCTACAACGAGATGCAATAAAATATGCCATATAAAGAATAAAAAGTGTGGTCCACACGTGTGAAATATTTATGAATGAGGAGTTAACATTTTTAATAGGGCTATAATGATTTACTTACTATATTATGTGATAGACAATACTTGCTCCATGATTCAATTTTTAAACAACACAAATTATTTATTATTAACTCAGACTTAATTTGCTATTTTTTATTAGAAAAAAATCAGCAGTTTGTGATCATCTTTTTTTGATCTAAAGCATGAATGTGTAAATTTGTAAACTAAAATAGTGCCAGTACGCCATGCTGTTAAAAATTTATATCAATTCATCTTAAAAGAATAATCAATTTAAAAGAATAATTTAAGTAAATCAATTAATACTTATATTATTCAATTTCGTTACATCCCTAATATTTCATTTAAGGTACAACAAGAAAAAGATGCCGATTATCTATTTTGATAAATACAGCACATGATTCTTGAAGGATGTTTTATCAGATGGCTTAGTGGGTATATAAAGTGTGGAAGACTGACACTCTCAACCGCTTAAGTATAAATCCATCCACGCAGATCATAAATGCATACATGATGATTGGGGACTGCTGTCAGCATGGCTCTAAATACCTGTGACAACCTACCTGTAATTATGCCACTAACTTTTCACATTTACTGAGCTAACAATGTTAGCCTCCGGCCATTTAAACCAATGAGTTTTAAGGTATCTTGGATTTCGAACAGTTTTCCTCTTGGGTAAGAATAATATGATATTATATGCTGCACATGTAGTGATCTCACTTCTCGGACACACTTAAACATAGTGCTCAGTGTGCGATTTGGGATGCACCTTCAATTTTTGGATATAGCCTCTATTTAGGTGAGAGGAGTTTTTCGTGGCAGGCAGTCGATGCTTAGAATGAATTTTTGTCGCTACCTGGTAAGCTCACACAGCAGAGCAAGCAGGTGAAGGATACCCGGCCAGGTTAATAGCACTGCCTAAAAAATGAAAGGTTCATCAATAATGAGCTAACAAATTAGACTGCTACTTTAGCCCAGCTCCTTAAAATGTAGTGTTCTGAGTCCAAAATGGAAAACTATGACATGAACAATGTAAAAGCTAAACTCAACAGCAACAGGTGTTGATACCGGTCAGAAATCAGCGATGTAATGAATCGTGGACAGCCGTGCTAAACACACCGAGCAGCTGAAATGACAGAAGGTGAAAATGGATGGGATGAATCCATGTCACCGATAAGCACATCTGTTCCTGTTTGGACCGAATTACTGTAACTGCTGTCAGGAAGATACTATAGTGAGCCACTTACACCGAAAAAGCTCAGGTTCCTCAAACACGGCATAACAATCTGTTTTCTCAGACGCTACACCTGGTGTTTATCCAGCGTGCTATGACTTGCTACATTCAGCCGAAGACAGACTTAACGACAGACTGCGCTTTCTCAAAACATCCTCCAAGCCGTGGCTAATCAAACACTAACCCAGAAGGGAGGAGAAAAAACCCCTGAAGCATTTAACATGAAGGAAAACGCGTTTCACAGATGCCTGATGGGATGGGTTTTCTCCAGCAACTCGCTAGGGGGCACTGTTCATCTCTCAAGACTTAAATCCAACTGGTTGGCCTCACAAAAGTCATTTTGTGTGGAAAGGCTTTCCTGCAGTAGTATAAAAAAGCCACACGTTTCTGTGAGTGTGTAAATATTTTATGAAGGCACCGTACTGCACAAGAAAACATGATCTCGCTATAAAATGAAGAATAAAACCAAATGTAAACTTTGTCCTGGATCACCATACATCGACTACTGTCACCATGTGACTGGAAACCTATGCACACCCAAACCTCAGATCGGGATGTACATGCTTAATTTCAAAAATGGAATCAGGAATTGTATAATATGAACTTGGTCCTTATTATTAACAAAAAAACTTAAATCTTAAAAGTTTTTGGTTTCAATTATATGATTATTAATTAGGATGTTAACATGGCAGGTATAGACACAGACTCGCTCATTACACAAGTTCGGATCAAAACACAGTCGTGATTTGTAATTCCAAATTATCTCATTTGCATGGGACAGTAAGAGAAAACCACAGGACCCAAAGTAAACTATGTAGATACTATTTTTACATTTATAGCATTTCGCAGCCTTTATCCAAAGTGACTTACAATTACGGAATGCCATTTTATTCAGCCATTTTAACCATTTTAATCATTTAACCATTTTATTTATATGGTTAAGGAACTTGCTCTGGACATAACAGTGGTAGTGGGGCTTGAACCAGTAACTTTAGGATCTATATCACAGTACCCTAAGGGATACAGATAGTCCCCTTAAAGGACAGCTAAGCAGCTATTGCTACTGTTTATCCCTACATCTTTTCAGGTCTAACTATTTACAGTTATACTACTATAATTCTCAAGCAGCCCCAATTAGAGGTCAAAGCCAGGCGATAAAGACAATTGAAAAACTAATAAGTAAAATAACTACTATAAAACTTTGTGGAAATCGAGTAGGCTTTGTCAGGTAGTGCAGTTATAACCCATGTTCTTTAGTCACTGCTGATGCACGGTTTGTGGAGGCTATGTGACTGAAATTATAGGGGTGGTTTAAACAGCAATAATACAATTGTGAATAATTACAACAGAATGTATGTGGTAAAATAATTATTCAACTCTAAATGCTAAATAGTTTAGAGAAATACAGAAAAATATGAAAAATATATTCAACACCATTCAATAAATAAACACGGTACAAAAGAACAGATGGAATGTGTGGAACACGAATGAGCTTTCGAGGAGTAGGATGACTGTTTATGCATTGCTTGTACTTTAAAGATGGTCCCAATTACACGGTTCACCGCTGACAAAACAAACAAATAATGATGGCTCATATTTCAACCCACTAACCAAAATGTGGCCAGCGAGTTCGCTGTTTAAATGTGTTCAAGTCAAGCAGTGGTTAAGGTGAATGAGAGGGGGAGTAGGAAAAGAAGCAGAAGAGATTAACCTACTAAAAGTTTAAAGACTTGAACTCGAACACCCAGTAAACTTTAGACCGGAAGCACCTGGGCTGGTAAATTTACTGTGTAGACCACACAGACACCAATTAAAACTAAAATTAAAATGATTTCTCTGTTTGGTGAGTGTTTGTGAGATGACAGCCAAAGACAAGCAGTCCAATTTTATTCTTTTTAGTTTCCTCAGTGCAGCGCAGTGCTTAATTCTAGTAGCTGCAAACATTTGAATATACAGTACACATGTGTTGTGTAACATGTCTGCCAACATAATAATAACTATTTGTCCAAATATCTATATGAAAATAGGTATGTCACTTTCAGTTTATTATTTTAAGTCACTTGATTCTTAAACTAAGCAACCCCCTGATAACTCCATTCTCAAATCAGTCCTACACAGACGTGAAAAGGTTTTTAGTTCAGTGTGCCAGCAAAAACATTATTTTCTTGACATTTTTGCGTGTCTGTGAGTGATTGTTGCATTCCAGGCACAACAGCGTGTAGTGGTTGAACCCATGCTGGGATTGCCTTGTGCCTGCAGCAGGCTTTGGGTGACTGACCCACCATAAACAAGGCGTTTTTTCCACGTACAATGTGTATGCGTACCACAAAAACAAACACCATAGTACTAAAACTTTCTCTTCACTATTTACTGAATGTGCATAATGTTTCGTAATTATATAAAAGTATGAAAGATAAAATTCCTCGTGCAACTAAAGGTTTGAGTCATAATAGACAGTGCGTGAGATGTCGAGGTTTCACTATTTGGCTGATTTAGTGTTAATGACCACAAGCGGCATTGAAAATTGTCCTCAGATGCATGCAGTTGGATTGCTCCCAGTGAAATGACGCCATTGTTGGAGAGAGTGATGCTAAACAATGTTCACTTGTGTCCTAGTAAAGCCTTAGTTCTGATACTCTTGAGTGAGGCCATTTTTAGTGTACGTGACCTCAATACAGAACATTCACATTTACTTTAAAGATTACAATTTTTAAAGTTTAAGGAAGTATGGTGCTCAGGGAGTGCAGGGTAAAACACACGGGTACACCAAACCTGACATCTCAAACTGATAGTTTTAAATCTCAGCAGACTAGAAACCAACACAAAAAATTGGCTTGATGTTCATTTAAGGAGGGTCGTGAAATATTTAAGTTGAATTTGACGTTGAATTTGCAGATTAATGCTAAAACTGTTTTTTGAGCTACCACAGTGTTTGGTGTGCACAAAAGTACTTAAAAGTTGATGCAGTGATTCCATTGGTTTTGGACTTGAGGTTATATTTTAACTCATACCATCAGCCTTCCACAGGAGTGATGCTTCTGATGTTAACCATTTCACAAAGCAATCGCAGTTAATGATATACAAGACTTGTACAACAAGCCGCAGGTCAAAATAGCATACTTAACACTTTAAATCCAGCGTCACATCCTAAAGAAACCACACAAGCAGCAAAATGAAAGGTTACTTCGATAATAAACAGTAATTTACCGTAAGAAGACCGCTTGAAGGAAAACTGACAACTTACAATCGAAAGTTTGCGTCAACAAAGTTTTCAGTACACACATATAATCCGGCAGAGAAAGACCTGAAAACTCCAAGAACTGAGCAAACATGTACTTTTGTGTATAGGCTACTTTCCCAACATTGGGTCAGCTTTATCAGCCACATATACACAAACTTTTTCAACAACTATGATCCCCATCATTCCTTTCTCTGAAAACTTTCCAATAGATACTATACACCAAGGCAAGGCAGATCCATTTGAATAGCAAATATCCTTTTATACACAGTGTCACTTCAAAGTGCTTCACTTTTAAAAGCATTAAATGCTTGTTTCAAACAACATTACAAATAAAAACTTTACAGGTTTAAAACAAAACAATAACAACAAAATGAAATATCTAATAAAAGTAAGCGCAAAAAAATTAAGCTCAATGATGGGCACGAGAGAAAAGTTTTAAACCTTGACATAAACAGTTTTATATTTGAAGAAAGTCACTAAGCAAGAGCTGCAGTTTTAGAGATGCTCTAGACCCGGTCATCTACACTTCTTCTAACAATAACTTTGAGGATACAATAACTACCTGCTAACTAATATAACCCACTGACTAACCGGTAACTTGAGGAAGAGATAGAGTTGTTCACATTATCGATCAATGGTAAAAACGTCCTTTTTGCATCCTTCATTAAGCAATAACCTATAAACAGGTCACAAAGGTAATGCGTCGGTTACGGTTCAGTTTGGCTTGTTAAACATGTACCTAAAGTGTCATGGAAAGAAAGATGGGGTGAAAAGGACAGGAAAGGGACATATTGAACTAAAACGTATCCAACAGCTGTTCAGTGGTCGCTGCACACTTGACAAACTGTGTCTCAATAGGCCTTGCTTTATTCACAGTGGAACATTTTACAACAGGAAACAGCTGTATTTAAACGTTTACCACGATAATTTCCTTCATAAACCTGCTGGCAAAGAATATATTGGGTATGTCTATATACAGTAGGCCATATAGTATAAATTTGCTGTGTGGCTTTCTATGTCCAGCTAGTTTATAATACACACACTAAAGTGACAAAAGCAACAAATCAATGCAACAATGCAAACCTTAACGCTAAACACAGTTTAAATCTACCTCATTGCAACCTTAAACAGTAGCAAAATATTTATGAACACTAACTTCACCAACCCTTACTGTTTAATCTATGTCTAATAACATAATTACTAAAAAACAGGTCACTCAGCTCCCCACCCCCTCCCGGATTATGCTTGTCCTCGACCTTGGAGCATTCTGAGGTAGGCTTTTGTTTGAGAATAAGGGGTGAATTTAAGGTACACTGGTACAGATTAGAGTTGATCTCAATAATGAAAACAAGAGTGTGTGCAGTGAAGCTTGCATTGCCTTTAAACAAAGCTCAGTATGGTCAACTACTAAATCTAACCATTCCAAAAGCATCAGGCACCAGTTACAGTTTCAGAACTGGATCTTGATTGAAGACGTATGGCTTGGTTCCTCATGTGCAGTCACTTTTATTTCTCGGAGTTGGACTACAATACAAAGAGTAGCTCCACTAATCTTAAGTCTAATGTCTGTAAATCAGAAAGACAACAAGAACAGGTAGAAAAGAGAGATTAAGACTATGGAGAAAGCGTGGTATGTCGGAGCAAGTTTTGATTTCACATTACAAGCAGCAGGGAGACAGAGGCTTTACTTGTGAGACTTGGCACGGACCGAAGGTCATAACATCAAACGCGCAGTATGCTCTCTGAACCTTATTGAGACGGGAAAAGGCTTCTGAGATTAGAACCCGAGCTGGTCAATTAGAAATGTAAATTCATGACTGACCCACTGAGCAAAATAGCCTCAAGCAGTCCACAGGCCAGGACGGCTAAACTGAACAGACTTGTGGTGTACTCAGCAATTTCAGCTCACTGCTGCTTGTCTTGGCGCAAGTGAGAACGGTGTCATAGAGACACGTCCCACACTGAACCAACAACCAGGCATTGAGCGTGCTGTTGACATGATATGTCATTATTAAGTCTGTGGACTGGCTTCCAAACCCACTCTTCAGGCTTTTTTCATCTCTGAGGACCATTTATTATATTTCTGAAAAATCAGGGAAAACAAGTTTACTTAGCCACTGTATTTTTTTCCTGTATATTAAAAAAATACACATAGTTGAGATTACATTTTCTATCAATATAGATTTCTTATTATCTGGATAAACAGGGCTATGTTTTATTCAGACATTAATTTTGTAAAAATGGACTTATTTATAAATTGAGCAGTTTAATGTCATGTTTTAAACCATAGGTCATATTTATGACCTGAAAAGGTAATTCATCACAAACAATTCAAAAGTCACATCAAACACAGTAATAGACTATTTGAGCTCTTCATTAATTTACCTTACCTATATGTTTTTGGACTGTGGGTGAAAACCCCGGGGAATCGAACCTGAGACTTCTTGCTGTGAGGCAGCAGTGCTAAACCACAGGAAGTTCAGACACGTCCGTTCCCAATTCTTCCCTAAATGTGATCGTACCATTCTGACAAACTGCTCCATGTTCTTGGAGAGCACAGAGAGGGCCACCATGTGAGTGTGGTTCTGATCATTGCATTGTATTTTTATTTTTTCTATTCTATGGTTTCGTATCTGCAAGCATTTTATTAATCTCAGTTATTTTATTGTACTGTACTGAGCTTTGACAATAGGAATGCCATTATTAGTCATGCCAGTAAAGCTTCTTTTGAGGTTAAGTAAGAACTTGTAGGCATGGACATTTTTAAAAGCCTTGCATCATGTGTATTTACCTCATACCTAATTCACATTAGGCTATAAGTAGGAGCAACATTTAATAGTGGGAAAATAAAACAAAATAAAACCCTGACAAAAAGTTCAATGTGTCAAAAGAGGAAAAAAATACATCACTTTAAAACAAAGAATCTAAAATCAAATTCTCTTACTCTATTTCTCATTCTGCTGTATAAACATTTTCTGCACTTTACCAATTTAATAAATACTTCTGGGAATCTCGATCAAGAAACTGATATTTTCTACTTCTAGCACCCAAAAGAAAACATGAACAAAACATTACAACACAATAATTTATTGTTTTTTAAGCTAAACTTAGACCTTCTCATCTGCTACTTTCTATAGCTTGCTGAATTATAGCCTTTGAATCAAAAATAGACTTTGTCAAAGGTAAAAACAGAAGAACAAAACCAGCAAAGTTGAAATTAAATGGATGAGTGGTTAAACGCAAACACATAAGATATGGAATTAATTATAGGTGGTTTTTAAAATATACATTTAAGTATTTAAACCACCGCAAAAGCGCACTGATCTCTCGGTTTAAGCTTATGGAAAAGTCAGAGTTTTCAATTACCCAATTAATTCACTTTTCAACTGCTGGTTGAGGTTTGGTCCTTAGTCATTGTACCACTTTCCCTCAAGGCATTTAAACTAATTTAGATCATTTGGGTAAGTCATTTGTTAGTAAGCTAACAGTAAAACCCACAAATTACTCTAATTACAAACTGATATGTCAAATTATATTGACCACCAGCTATTATCTAGAACTGTTGTGTGCAGAATGTATAGCAGCTATATGGGCTAAGAGTGACTACTAAAATCTGATTTAGTTTCCACAGGTATATAAAGGGTGTGTGTTGGGAGTGTATATAGAGCAAACAGGGTGGTCAAGGTGGTCCCATTGGAGCTAAACTATAGGAAGTAGGCCATGGCCAAATCTTTTTATCAACCCCTGTCTATGTTTATATGTATGCAAAAATGTTCAATAGATATTTGATTATTATTTAAAAGGAATGGAACGCCATTCATTGAGGAATCAAGTCTTAAAGGCCTTGCTTAACGGTGCCAACTTGGTGGTAGTGGGTCTTAAACTGGCGACTTTCTGGTCTCTAGCTCAGTACTTTAATCCTGAAGCCATCACTGCACCGATACACCCACTTTATGTTTGTCTCTAGGACTAATGCTAGTTAAAAATGTGTTTACATGTTTGAAGTAGCATGTTGGTGGTGGACGAATGATAGGTGAATGTTTTCCTGATCATTCTGTAAGTTTTCCT
>JAOUQU010396299.1:0-12113 GCA_028566735.1 Ammoglanis amapaensis
GTGTGTGTGTGTGTGTGTGTGTGTGTGTGTGTGTGTGTGTGTGTGTGTGTGTGTGTGTGTGTGTGTGTGTAATAAGTTTTTAATGCATTTTAAACAGATGGGTTTGTGTATATCTATATTTATGTGTATGTAGATACCCATGTGTTAACACCTTCGCTTAGGTTTGGCTCTGAATGGTGAGCGAACATTATTTCATTATATCGGCTTCACTATCTGAGACTAATTTGGTCGGCCCCATTGAACATTTCCTATTTTTATCTTTTCAGATTTCAGGCCTCTGATGTTGTCTTTTAATTATGCTAGTTTTTTTTAAGTCGGCTAATTTACTCAGTAAAACAATATATGACTTAAATTCCTCAGATATAAAGCTGTAAGATCACAGGCTTACATGGAAAGATAGCGTTGACCATGATGCTAATTCACTGTTTATCATTTTATAATGTAGGCAAAGAACTGAAGATCAATATCAGCTACATATTAGATTGGGTTCATGAAGAAAACACTATTACGACGTGTAAACACTAATACATCAGATAAAGAAGAACAAACTCGGACCAGCAGTGTAGATCATTGTGATCATGTATTTAAATCTTTGACTTTGTTATTATAACAGTAATTAATAGTCACTATTATAACTTTCTCTCTGAGGACATGAATGTGAAAGAACATTTCCATGTGAGACAGGGAATTAAATTACCTGGCTGGCTCAGCTGTCACTGAAATGGAAGAGTGCCTGAATTGGTGTAAACACAGATGAGGCAAAGTCCAAGTATTGGTTCTATTATGAGGCAGTGAAATGAAATGGGACAATACCTCAGTGCTGCTGTCACACTAAATTCTTATTTGATTGCTTGAAAATGTAACCAGAGCAAAAGAAATTGTGCCGGTGAATAGATTCCTGAGCTCATTTCACTGAATAAAAAAATAAACGTGGAATGAAACTTTTGGACTTTTGTACAGAAGACTTATTTTACAAGCTTGTTACTGTGACTGCAAACTATAAAAGGATTTGGAAAGTGTGCATATCTGCATTTGGAACGTGAACTGCCATAAAGAAGTATTCCGTTTCCGTTTTTTTTTAAATAGCAAACAAGGGAATTACATTATACGCCGTACTTTCACTTTCCATAAAAAGTCGATTTCTTCGGACTATTTTGCAAACTTGTATCCTTCTCCAAACACACAGCTAATGCAAATTTGCATATTTTACCAGCTCTTTAATTATGAAATTGAATTGTAAGACAGTGTTTGAGGTTTTTACAGAAGGGGGTATGCACAGGGCTTTATTTGTCATAATTCAATAACCTAGATAAAGACAAATGGAATTAAAAGGGAGGCAGAGCAATCAGAGCCAATTAGGGTTTATTCCCAAGCAAACACAACCAGTGCATTTTGAATATCCTATTCCAATAGACGTTAACATGGTGTCATATTGACATCTCATATATATATTAAAATCTTTGAAAACTGATGCCCTTTTATTTAAATAAATGTTTCCTTAATGCTTGATGTTTCTCTTTTGGTTAAAGGAGGTAGCACTCTCATATTACACCAAGCATGTGTGGGGATGTCTGTGTCTTTCTGTGTCCAAAATGCAGTCCCTACAGCCAGGTTTATTGGAGACACTGAATTGTCCTATATGTACCAAACCACTAGGGTGCATAAACCAGTACATTGGTTTATGGATCTGTAAAGTTGAGTAGTGCACTCTTAGCAATGTCGAACACAAAAATGAAACAGTCACACAGTTCTGTTCTCTGTTGCTAGGAGGGCGTGTAAGGAGTTGTTTTGCAGCCAACAACACAACCTATCATGCGGGACTTTTCTTTGGCTGTAGCTATAGCATGTTATGTATGGTGACCAAAATGGCAAATCCTCTAATAATCTAGTGGTTGAATGTTCTGGTGAGAGTTTGCTTTGTGATTGGTGGTAGCACCGTCACCTCACACCAAGCAAGTGTCGGAGGCCTGGGTTTTTCAATGGGTTTCCTCCCACAGTCAAAAACATACAGCAAGGTTAACTGGACACGGAATAGTCTTTGCCACTAGGATACAGAAACCAGAGATTTATTTTAGTGTCTGTTGCAAGCCTGGATGAATAGGACGTTTTTCTCAGGAAGGGTATTAGGTATGACAAAAAATATGCCAAATTACTGATGTGGATCATGATCCCTAACAGAAACCCTAACGCAAGCAACAGAAGGAAAATAAACTTGTTTGTCACATCGAGCTCATTGCATACTGTGTTTTTTATTATACAAATTATAAAAAAGAAGCACATTAATATGATTCTATACATTTTCCATAAAAAAAAAAACATCTTTTAATCTCCACACCACTGCAAAAACCAACTATTGTTGAGTTTTAAGATACGACTGTTTATGTCTAGATGATGTGCTATTCAGACAAAAGTTCATTTATTAAGCACATTTTATTTCAGTTGTTTAATAAATATTGAGGTCAAAGTTTTGTTCAAGTACCTGGAGTTTCGTCACACCAAACCTTTCAAACCATAAATGTGTGCTCGTGCTAGTGAAGGTGTCAGTGCAAATGATTGGTTCTTTGAAGCGATCCGAACACAGTACCCAGGTGGTAAACTCGGTGTTATGGACGTAAGAAGCTGGATAAAATAAAATAAAAACACTATAATAAAACATAAGTGCAGCTGTAACATCAAGCTCATGTCCTCCTCCTATATTTTAAACTACTCAGCACATCATCAAAAGTAGAGTAGCAAATAAAACGCTGAAGTCAGAGTCTCTTCTATCACGGCAGATCCATCCGCCTCATGTTCTTTTTAACTATACGCCATTCATGTAGCGTTTTCTTTTGTTCTTGTGATTTTATTTTTTTACTCTTGCTTTTGTTTCACTTCTATGCTTATAAGTTGTTGCTGGTCACGCCCCACCTAACCCGTGTTTACACTCTGATGTGTCAGGAAACAGAGGTTTTAACACAGATTACTTCTTGAGATCTATATGACACGCAGTATTAGCTTGTCTAACGTGGAAAAGCATGAACAAGCTAGTACTTGCTGAACACCGATTGAAACACAAAACTCATTATTTGAAGATATTTGCATCTCCAATATCTGCTAACTTACCGTAAACAGAATGTACAGATCCCTTCAGTTGTATAATACTGGGAGAACTATCTGATGTTCTCAAAACAATCTGATGTAAAGTGGTGTGCTCATACTAGAAGATACTACTTAGAGGTAAGGCAGTGATGCTTTAATGGTTAAAGTACTGGGATAGAGACCAGAAAGTCACAAATCCAAGCCCCATGACGACCAATTTGCCCGTGTTGGGCTTTTGAGCAAGGCCTTTAACATTTGAATGGTGTTCGGTAATTGTAAGTTGCTTTGGAAGAAGTCGTCTGCTAAATGCAGAGTTGTTCATTTAAGGAGTTGCACAATTTTTCATGAGGGATTTTCCTTTGTCTGTACCCATAGTGAATGAGCATAATGACTGGTGAGAGATTGTCAGGTGATGGGTGGTAGCAGAGAAAATATTGGTTTATTTTAAAAATCATTTAAGTAAATCATTAAAATCAAGGAAGTCAAAATGGCTCATTTTATCTGACACTCAAATATTTGTAATAATTTACAGTGAACAGATGGATTTTATTCCAATTGAGTTTTTTATAGGAGACGCAGAGACCCACATGGAAACACAAAACAATACAAAAATGTTATTTTGCATACGTCTGCTTGAGGACAAAACAAAACCAACATTACAAAGGATTGGTTATATATAAGAAGAGGTTGTACAGCATGTCTGCAGGATGTTGGAACAATATGCAACAATAACGCACACCACAACAATGCCAGATGCTGTTCATACGGTTCACTTGTTGTTGTGAGAAGAATGTGCAGCATCATAAAGTGGCGTGTTTTGTTATCCGAACAAAGTACAACAAAGTTGACTAGAACAAACATGACATATTATGTACATATACATTTCATTTTCAATCAAAGAAGAGATTTGCAGTGAAAATATTAGCAAGGCATATAATAATATTATTACATTATTATGACTCTGGTTCTATCGCATTTGTCAAGAGTTTGATAAGTATTTTTTCTGCTCTTAAATCATGGACGTCATTTTCCATCTGAATAACAAGGTCATGTACTATATTGTATTCGGTGCCGTGTGAAAATGCAATTTGTTACTTATCATATTCTGCACTTGAAAAAGAAATAATATCTGCATCATTGTAGAAACATTCTACATGAAGTAATCTAGAGCTTCTAGTCATATTAGTTCAGAACAACTCAACCATCTGCTATGGAAGCAATCTCGACTATTTCTTTTGTTTACCATTAAGTCTGTGCAAACATGATGACCAGGTTAATATTTTATGAGTCCCATCAGGATTTAATCGTAAGTAAATCAATTCTGTAACGGTTTGTTCTGGTTAGCTTGGTTCCACAATGTTCTCCCTAGTTGTTGAGTTTAGTAGTTGAGAAAGTTGTAGAATCTGTATATTTATGAAGTCCTAACATAAAAACTAAGTCTGTTTCTGAGAGCCTAAACCGAACAACAGAGCCTAAACTAAGTACATACAGCATATGACTGTGTCTGTTCTTTTAGATCAATGTTTTGCTAAGAAACTAAGTCTGAAGTTATGAATGCTTGTAAGAATTGAAAGAGTTTTGGAAATGGATGGAATGGATTATATATCCTCAAGCATGAAATTCTATTTGAGCTTTTTATTCATCCACTGTTATGAATAGGCCATGGTGGGTCAGATTCATTGGGTAAAAGGCAGTAACTATACATCACAGGGCAGATACACACAATCAATCTTTAAGTAGCTTTTTAGTAGCTTCAGTTGTTGTCGTTTTTATTTTTTTTTCTTTTCGGCTCCTCCTGATAGGATTTGGCAGACCATAGGGTTGGGTCCACTGAAGGAACCTGGGGCGTCCCATCAGAAGATCAAACCCATGACTTTTCTTGCCATGAGCAACCAAGAAGCCCTTTTAAAATACTACATAGTAAAATGTATTACTTTAATTACACAATATTAATTTATTGAGGCATGGCTGCACTAATAGGTATAATTATATAATATATAATGTATGTATTTACCCATTTCAGTCGTTTCCGACTCTTCGGTCACTCTGTGAACCGTTACCGATCCCCAGAGTTACTCAGCAATTATATTTTTACGGAGTAGAAATTTCTCCAACCCCGTATCGCTACATGGATCTTGAGACTACCGGACAATTTTACACATTTACGATCAACCTAGTGAAAATTCTTGGACTGTGGGAGAAAACCGGAGTACCCGGAGGAAACCCACGCTGAGAACATGCAAACTCCGCACAGAAAGCCGACCCGGGGATCGAACACGGGACTTCTTGCTGTGAGGCGACAGTGCTAACCAATCAGCCATATATATAATTACAACAAATAAAATAATACTATAATTTCTTACATTTTAAGCCCACAATCTCTAAAATTTGTGCAAGTTAAGACAGTTCACTTATTATTAAGTAATTTAATAGTGATGTATTCAAATTTTATTGGTTAAATAATTATTTTCTACATCAGAATGTGATCATTCGCCTACAAAGTAATAATTATGTAAACATTCATGTTTACCTGAATGAGTTTGTAGACCTATTGACTGGAGCCCGTGTCTTTTGCACAATTTTTAGCAGTCCTGTATTTTGTAAGCGAAAGAAAAATCCTCCACGGCACCCCACAGGACTTTATTTGGATAATAAAGTCTGACGTGTCAACCATAGACCTACAAAGTGAGATGAGTGAATGTATGTGTAAGAAAAGGCTGATGAGAAAAACACTGATGAATGTCAGAAGAACTTTTTGAAATATCAAGGTTAGAATCATGGCTTGGGGTGCATCTCAGCCAACATTCTATGGAATATGTGGTCAAAATCAATAGAATGACGAATGCTGATGAACTCCAGTTATGAGTTATGAGCATTATTACTATGTGCCAGGCCGGTTATATAAAAATATACCACTGGCAAAGGTATTAGGCACATATTAGGCATGTGTCCGTTTATTATAAGCAAGCGGATCATAAAAATCAGTTTTTAATCACACATAAAAGAGATGTTTAGTGTAGTTAAACTCTGGAAGAGGCTTGATCTGTGTACAATGCATCTCTTTCTCTGGGAGCACATGGAGGTGACCTGTTTATGGCACTCCTTCTCAAATAGTGGGATGGGGGTACGGTGTCATTCTACAAGTAGCACGTCTGCCATCAGGGAACATGCTTTTCTATGTTAAGATATGAGTTATTATGTATTTTTATTTTGCATTTTGCATTTTGATGCAATTTAAATTTTCTCTGTTACAAATACAATTTTAATAAAGTTATTATCTGTTGTACGTTGAACAATATTTCATTTTTCTCTCTTTAATGTTAATAAGGATCTAATCTAAGTACACAAAACTAATATCATCTACTTTCTATAGTCGCATCGAAGGGGGGGGGGGGTGTCAAAACAAAAAATAATAGGAAATTACTGGTGTATGGGAAATCAACACATCCAATTTGGATTGGTCAATGATGCTAATTATCCATGGCTGCTCCTTGGCATTGTCCTACCTGTGTTTGCTTAGATTGTGCTCCTTGTATATTTTAGTCAGGCAAATTCTGTGTTTAGCCTATAATGTAGCATTGGTAATGTGTGTTTAGATAGTGTTCGTTTAACACTTGGTAATGTGTTTGTCTTTCTGCTCTTGTCTATCTGTTTTCTGTTTATTATTACATTGTGTAAATACATGTGTGTATAAGTCCATCTCTTGTCTAGTTAAGTAGGCAGCCGTGACCTTGTGGTTAGAGAACTGGGCTTGTAATCGGAAGGTTGTTGTTTTTTTCTGAGAGTCAACAGGTCACAACTGAAATGTTCTTGAGTAAGACACTGAAACTAAGCACAGAATATTCAAAATATCAGTTAGATGCTCAGTTAGACTAACATTCAGCTCAAGATGTGATAGACAGATAATAGAGTTCAGAAACCTTTCAAACAATTGTGCTGATGCTATGGAAGAACAAACGTGGACTTTGAGGGGGAGCTTATAAAGTAGCTGTGCCGTGTGTCGTAGCTTCCATCTATTCCAGCATACGATTTATGAGTGTGATTTAATGACTGACATAAAATGTAGCAATTCTCTTTAACAGCGAAAAATGAGGTCAGTGACATTAAGTGTCATTCCTTTTAAACGTAATAGGGTCTTTCTCATATAATCTATCCGTAGAGGGAACAAACTAGGAGGGCACTATTCCAAATCTGGTGCTTGCACTGTAATTGTATTTATAATTTAAATGAAGAATGTGTTGTGAACTGCATTACCCAGGGCCACCGAATGACTCTTAGCTATAGTTTTTATGTAAGCACTGAAATAAAAGGAGAAGGTAATACCTAACCTTCTATTGTATTGTGTAATACAGTTCTGGTATATTGGTATACTGGTAGTGTAGCCTAGTGGGTAGAGCGTTGGGCTGGGAACCCAAAGGTTGTGGGTTCAAATCCAGGCTCTGCAACACTCCGCTACACTGCTGGGTCCTTGAGCAAGACCCTTAACCCTGTCTGCTCATTGTAAGTCGCTTTGGATAAAAGCGTCGGCTAAATGCAATGTAGTAGTAGTAGTTAAATCAATGTCTGCAGTTAGATGCCAAAGATAAACTACATTCATGACTGTTGCCAGTGTAAAGTTCAGAAGCTTGTGATGAAATGCATTAGGAGCAAATGAAATACAGAAATACTCAAGTGCAAAAACTAGTGTAAATATTAGTGCAAATGTATTAGTAGTATTTAGATTGTTTTACTCAGACAAAAAAAATGATCATTAATATAATTTAAGTTTATTTTGAAAGTATTTTGCTTACCAAACCCTGGCATTAAAATGCATCTGCGAACCCAGCCTTTAGTCAAATTGATCTTTTGGAATTCAACTAAAAAGTACAAAAATATTAAAAAAAAAAACATTCCTTATTAAACAAGTAATTAAGAGACAAAACTTGAGACGATTGTTAGTACATGATTCCGAGTAAACGGTGTGTGAGGTAGAAACATGACTAGCAAAGATTTAATAGTAAAGTGCAAAAATGCAAAACTTGATGGGATGAAAGTAAGATTAGGGTAATATAGTCACCAATACAGCAGCAGAGGTGTGTGTGTGTGTGTGTGTGTGCGTGCGTGCGTGCGTGTGTGTGCGTGCATGTGTGCATGTGTGTGTTGTGAGAGCAATAAATCGATAAACGCATTAAGTTAATACAAATATTTGAACTAAATAAATATGTTTCTTACTGATTCTTCCTTTGGAATAAAACGCAATATGAGACAGAAACACACAAGTAAAGCACATACACATAAAATACTTGAGTAGATTTAATCTTTGTGCTTTTTTACTTACCACATTTGATCAGTACACATTGACGTACCACTGATGTAAAGATTTATGTTGGTATTTTAGGATGACATACTGTACATGCTCCAATGAATCCATGCAGCCATTAAACACAATGAAGTTTCCTAAAGGCTGATTTTTTTAGAGCCCTCGGTTTGTATAATAAAAAACACAGCAGGACATATTTTGATTTTTTTTATACACCTGTGCAACTCCTCATTTTAAATCTTCGCTGTTGATGTGTTATCATGTGAAAATGAATGGGTTTAAACATGCTATTCTATTCCTCACACTTGTTCTATAGTGTTTTATTCCTATTGTTTTCTTCACCTAGCATCCTGTTTTCTACATTTATTCAGTCATCTTTTGCAGTATTTTGCTTTCCGTTGCCCGGTTAAAACTGCACCCAACACAAGACAAAACATGAGCAGATAACAGAAGCATCTTGCCTCCTAATATAAACACACCATAAGCCGCTTCTGCTCCGAGACTGCAATTTGGCACGCATTTTAATGGAAAACTCATTCTGCGCTCAGACTTGATAAAACACGTGTTCATTCTGACTGACTTCTACAAAGACAGTGTTCTATTATTTAGAGAGATTTTAATATTTCCTGTTACTAGCTATGCTGTATGTTAAGTACATTATTGGTACTAAAAGTTTTGAGGGAGGGACTTGCATACTTTATTCTGGTCCTTGCAGCTAAAAAAAACATAAAAGCTTGGCTCTAGTTAAAACACTAGAAGAATTAAGTTATAAATTAGTTAAATAAACAGAAGAATTAAACTCTGGCCTGCAGTGATTTTTGTACCACTCATGATTTTTGAAGTTAGCCTGAAGCTTTCTTCTTTAACCTTTTTTAATGAGTTTTGTAGACTAAGAGCAGATTATGTGCAGTGTTGAGCCAGTTCACATTTAAAGAGGACCTATAATGCAAAATTCACTTTTTGTATGTTTTTCCATTTCCATATGAGTCTCTACTGATCCTATAAATACCCCACGTTTGAAAAAAAATCTATCCATCTTTCATTTCTGTAAATTATTAAAAATAGTTTGATATCAGGAAACACGACGTCTACACATTACCTAGCAAACCCCGCCAGAACCTGATCATTTAGTTGAAGATTTGCTGTTCGGATGCTAGATTTACATTTCACATGCCCCACAGGAAGTGATGTATAGATAGCTGGTTTTGCAACGAGACAGTTTGTATGGAACAATGTTAGGTTGAAAAGGAGGTTTGAGCCTGTCAGTCACAATCAAACTGTTCTATTTTCTTTTTAGTGTTATAGTTTTTGTTATGCGTTAACATTTTTTTTGTCATAATGTCATTTATATATATTTAGTGCTTTTACTATTTTTGCACTTCTGCAGTCTTAGCATTACAATGCAAGAAAATTGTTTCAATGGCATCTTACAACAATATACAAAACAAATCAGAGTTTTTTGTTTGTTTATTAGGATTTTGAAGTCATGTCATGACTGTGTAACTGGTTACATTCATGACAGGTGCCTGGAGGAAACCCACGCTGTCAACAGGAGAACAAGCAAAACCCTCCATGTCTAGTGTGTGAATGATTGTAACCAAAGCGGATTGAATCAGCGGATGTCTTTTTATTCTTACAGGCCACAAAAACAATTTAGAAAATGACCATAACTACATCACCTACTGTTTCATGCTGGGATCTTTGCTTTTTTCCTGCTTTATCTCTCCAGGGAAGATTACACATAATGATTAAACTTCTGCTCCCTATGGATACCATGGATACTATTGCTGCAGAAACTGCTGCTGCATCCTCCCAATGTGCATAAAATGAGAGTAAGGAAAAGAGAGAAGACAGAGAAACTGTTAGTATGGAGAAGAAAAAAGAGTCAAGGTTCAAATCGGTCATCTACCCCCGTATTTTTTTTAACACCCCCTTTTTGTGCTGACACACATGCAGTCACTAGTGGAGATGACAGGTGGCTGAATAGCTGTAGCTTTGCTCACTTCCTGTCTAACTTCCGACCCTTAATCATTGTGGATCACAAGGTATTTCAAAAAGTAGCACAGACAGTCTGTATCTAATTGACCTTCTTGCGTGGGAGATAAGATCAGTCTCACGCTAATTAAAGTCAGGAAGCAAAAGGTGACAGGGATAGAGGGAAAGAAGATGAAAATGAGAGTCTGGAAAAGAGAGCGAGGAGGACTGCAGTCAGCACAAAGGAAAAAAGATATTTATATTCAAGGTTAATAAGACATATAGATATTAATCAGTTTGAACTGTCATATTTAAAGCCAACATAATGACAACCTAAGAATAAATAAATCCATGTTACACGTCATCCTGTTCAGAGGTTAAGGGTTGACTAGTGTAAGGCTGACACCGATCCAATACTCTGTGTCTACATCATTTCATTTGGCATAGATTTGATGTCAGATGCCCTTCCCGACACAACCCACCCTATCTATCTTGGGTTGGGACCGGCACTGATCAGCAGCCAGGCAAAGATAGTTACATAGACGTATGTCACATCTACATTGCTTTGAAACTAGTCATTGTTATGTGATGCTTTAGAACATGGGTGTCAAATCGGATCCATAAAAGGCCTGTGTGGCTGCCTTTTTCGTTCCAACCAACCCAGGAGGGGTCACATGATCAGCTGATTACCTGAGACCAGCTTATTAAACTAGTGAAATCTGATGTGTTCCCGCAGCCACACAAACCCTATGATCGTGGGTTTGAGACCCCTGTTCTATAGCAATGTAATATACATTAAACTGTGTGTGTGTGTGTGTGTGTGTGTTTGTGTGTGTGTGTTAATGTTGATGTCATTCATACTCTGCTTTTGCTAAGCTGGATGCAAATGCTATGCATTTTTTATTGGTGATCTGTGGTGATTTGATTCATTGAGCAAGTAGTTTTTAGGGCATTTTGTGCCCTAAAAGAAAAGTGCAACAATATGCTAATGAGTAGTAAACACAGGCAGAAAATAACTATGTTACTGTGTGAAATTCACCCTGAGCTGAGCAGCCATGCCGTATGTGGACCTCAATTTAACATTGCTGGTCCATTTTCTTTTCATAGGGCTCCTACCATAACAAAAAATAATTTGAAGTTAATGACCTGACCAATGAGTTGCAAACATTTCATTATTATTCTAGAAACTTATAGACGATCGTTGGAATGAATCACAGACAGAAATGTTCAGTTCTGCAGATTTTGACGACATGCTTATCAATACTAATATAGTTTTTTTTGTATGTTAGTGCAGATTGGGAATAGAAACATTGCCTGGGGGTAACGGGTGTTTCCTGTGTATAAGTAAGTGAGTTGCACGGTCATGTAGCAGCAAAGGTTGACTGGGACGTAAGTACCAACTGTGCAACTATTTCAAACCGTGTATATTGAGCTATGCGAGATGAGATAACAGGAATCATTGGCCAAAATTATTTTACTAGTTTTATCTTTTGATCAGATTTACAGAGGATTTGGCTTTACATATCTTAAAGGTCCAGCTTACCATCAGAACCATCCCCATCACTACCACTGTCATCATGAACCATGACAGCCATGAATTAACACATTTATATAATCATTGTAATTAATCAGAGGAATCATAATTAATAATAATTATTATTATTAAAAATAATAATTAATCAATGTAAATACAGTGGAACCCCGGTTAACGACCACAATCCGTTCCGAAAGGTCGGTCGGTATCCGAAATGTTCACTATCCG
>JAOUQU010396518.1:0-22519 GCA_028566735.1 Ammoglanis amapaensis
CTAGTATTGGTTAGTTTTACTTATTATTTAACCCGTTGACTCCCAGCATTTCTCCCGAAAATCGTCTAAAACAGTGTTGTAAACATTTCTAGCTGCATTTTTGTGATCATGCTTTATTGTGATCTGTAGCAGCCCGGCATTAAAGGTAAAACTTCACAAATATGTATCCCGGTCTAAATAGTATTTTTAGTCGACTATTAGTTGATTAGTTGGAGTAAATGACGACCTCTGGTCGACCAGCAAAATCCTTGGTTGTGGACAGCCCTAGTTTTTATACGTTTTGCTGGATCTGGCAACCACTAGAGTTTGGTATAACACACTTGACATTATTTAGAATGTGATTGCAGTACCAGTTTCGGCCACAATTCTACATACTGCTCCTTTAATTCACAACAAACATACATTGATCTGGAAAACCAACAAGATCATTAGGTTTTTAAACCGGAAAAGATGTGTCATTTTTAAGAAATAGGGTATTTCCGTTTACTGACTTAAGTTTATAGGTATAGAGGTTAACAAGTTGGTAGGTGGGTATGTAGGTAATGGCAGACAAGTAGGTAAGTAGACAGGCAGGTAGGTAGGTATGTAGGTAGACAGACAGGTAGGTCTTTCTAAATACCTTCTTCTGTATATAGAGCCATCCATTATTGATAACTGGTATGAGCATTTGAAAAAAACTGGCAGCCCTCTGGCAATATAATAAAATCAAATCTGACTGAACTGAAAACTGACAACTTTCCTATTGCTTAGACACACAGAGGACATTTCAGAGGGCATTACCCATCTGTGAGAGGTTTTCTTTGTGTTAGAGTTGGGATTCTTGTCTCCCCTATTGAATATGTTATACGAGCAAACCCTGATTATCTCGATAGAATGAATTAGGGAGTTTGGACTGCCTAGTAAAAGAAGAAAACTGTCTTTGTCATTACACATACACCCGATGTGCCACACAACAAAAAACCTTTTTTTCCACACGTCTGCTTGTTTGATCTGTCTGAATATGAACAGCTAATCTCTGGTTGATAAATCAATATAATCTGTAATATATCAGGCTTGGTAGTGTGTCTCTCAGTGATTGCTATAGATTTTGGCATAGAAAAAGCACAGACCACAGCAAAGTATTACAATGCCCCCTGAGAGAGTCAGAAAAAGACTTTTTTTGAGAGAAACAGAGGAAGAGAGAGAGCAAGAAAGATATATAGGCAGAGAAAGAGACAGAAACTGAAAAAGAAATGGATATAAGAGAGAGATTAAGAGAGACAAACAGAGAGATAAAGAGACAGAAACTGAAAAAGAAATGGAGATAAGAGAGAGATTAAGAGAGACAAACAGAGAGATAAAGAGACAGAAAGTGAACGAGTCATTGAGTGTGAACCAGGTGGGTATTGCAGTAACTTATGTGTTATGTGTAGAACGAATGTTGTTGTTTGTGAAGTTAAATGAGGTTAAATGTTGGGAACATTTTCCACCAAATCCTTTTATTACATTTATGTAAAATATTTGAAATGGCTTTGCTCTATTAGATTGTGAAACACTGGCAAACAAGACTTTTTTGTTACTTTTTTCATGGGTGTAGCAAAGCACACAAAAGCCGTGAATGTATTTGGAATACACCGCACCTGGTGTATGCTATGCTAGGAATGCTAGTTTCTGATAGATAGTATAATTTTAACAATATGACATTGAAGACAAATTAGTTATTATTGTAACAAAGAAGTATTTGAGTTGATCTTTTATTAATCTAAACTGCCATGGCCTAGTGGTTGTCGATTCGATTAAAAAAAATCAACAGGTCAGTGCCCCTGAACAAGCCACTGCGCTCTGTGCTGCCCCCTAGTGTGTGTAAATGTGTGTTTCATTGCACAGGCTGGGTTAAATGTGAGTAAAAGCAGAGTGGTAAAAAAGTAATGTCATTTCTAAAAGTTGCAAACTGTATTAACAATGTTAGATTCGTGTTTTGTGCTTTTTAAAAAAAACAAATAGAGCATGCATCCCTGCTGTTTAAAATGAAAAGAATCACCAACCCAATAGATTCATCCAGTGAATTGATTTGTATAGATTATTTGCGGAATCATTACATCGTTACAAGGAAAACTATATGATATTGTGTAAGACTACAAACCTTTTGCATATAGATGCGTCCTTTACGGACAACATGCTTGAGTCTCTCCACACACACTTTGTGCAACGGCAGGTAGAAATCCAGCTCTGCTTGTGGCAGTATGATAGACAGTGCACAGGTATTCTTGTCACCTTTCAGCTCCCCATCAAAAATCAGTGACACAATTATCACACCTTTCTCTGCCAGCACAAAGAATTTCACATCCACAGCCCCACTCTCTGCACTCCGCAATATCTCGCCATTCAACATGTGGTTCGCTAGAAAAGTCACCTCATCATCACTGAGCAACAACGAACCCTGTTCCTTGGGGGACCAAATATGCCACACACGAGGTCCCAAGATATTGTCCCAGTAGGCAAAGGTAGCTGCCAGGAGAGGGCACACTCCTTCCAATGCCACTTCGGTTTTAGCCACAGCGGGAGATTGTGGTGGACAACCAGCAGACATGATGTCTCGGAAATGTTCGCCCAGTGGCTCTCTTACAAAGCAGCAGTTGAAGCCAAAACACCAGACCGACCATTAGCAGTGTGCTAGTGTTTTATTAACCCCTTGTGGGGAATCCTGCACAAATAAAGATCACAAACATTATGTTCAGTTTTTTAATCGCGTTATAGATATACATTTCCATTAACTATATTAGCGTCATCAACCATGCAACATGTCCAAAGTGCTCCTAAAGCATAACTTCACTTCATCATTATTGACCCTATCACAGCAATTCTCACCTTTTTATCCTAGCATTCAATGTATTAAAAACAGATTCTGAGATCCCCATGACACATGCAGGTTAGAATTTTCTTTTAACACCTTTAGGGAAAATGGCCATGACTGATCAACATCAACACCCCCCATTGACTTTTGCACTTTTTTCAAGATGCCTAAATAAAATAAAAATAAAAAAATGACTGACATGCACACCTGATTCTGCATGGCACAAGCCTTGCATGTTTTATTGATGCGCCACCAGAGAACCAAAATGACATGCACACCAGAGCTGAGATTTCAATTACCTCTCGGCTCTGATGCCGCAGGGGACCTTCAAACCTTATCATATCTTCTCTACAATATTTACAATATTATTTATCTTTTAGATCAGTGGGCACATGGGCTTTGTGGTTAGCACAAGGTTATTCCAGGGTAAGGCAACCCAGGGCTATCTGTGTGGATTTTGCATGTTCTCCCTGTGTCTACGTGGGGTTCGTCCAGGACTCAGGCTTCCTCCCACAGTCCAAAGACATTTACAAGGTTATACTAAACACAGTCGTGGACAATGTTGTATCTCAAATTCACCTCACTTGTCAAACACATCTTGGTATCTTGTGCTGCAATATTATCTGCACAGTATAAACGAACTGTGTTGAACTGTGCGGCATCAACACTACCTGCTTAAGTGGGTCACTAACCGTTCACAGACAATATAATAACTTTGAATTAAGTAATTAAAAAGCCAAAACGCTACGCTGTTAGATAGCGAACATCTTTAAACAGCGATGTGTCCTCAAACCTAACATTTGAGCTCCATTAGCGGCAGCGTCTCAAATCGCACGTCACATTAGTACATAGTATTCTAGCTTCCTCGTTCAGTCAACACTACTCGTGTACACTATTTAGTAATGTAGTGTGCCGTTTGGAACGTTATCACATTCGTCAGCTTAACTGTGAAATGTTTATAGACGTATAGTTTCTAAGGAAATTGATATTTTTTGTATTATTTAAGTCATTTACATTTTATATGAGCTACGTCTTAAAAAATAAACATTACATACCTGTTATCGTTTGCTCTTTTTTAAAAAAAAGACAAAGATTCATGCACTGCTCTTCCTGTTTACTCAGAATAAGTGAAGAAGAGCTGAGAGTTGTTGAGGTTAAACACACCCCCTCTAGTGGTTAGATTCTACTTTTGTATTTACAGGACTATAATAAAGACTGTCAAGCATCAAATTAAGATTGTGAGATTATGATTATGTGGATTATGTGGCAGCTTTATTACAAGTAAACTGACCAGCCACAACATATAACAGAACTGCTTATGTTCTGCTAGTTGTGTTCAGGGGTAACACGGTGGCTTAGTGGGTATCACTTTCATCACACAGCAAGGAGTTCTGTTCCCTTATTGTGTGATCATGTCCGCATGAGTTTTCTCTGTTGCTCGGATTTCCTTTCACATTCCAAAAAGATTTAGTCAGGTCAGGTTAATTGGAGATCTATAGATACGTATCCACTATGGGTGCATAAATCAGTGAATTGTATTCTCAGGGAGGGATTTGTCAGTAAGGACATACAGCATAAAAGCTATGTCAATGCTTTGAAGTAAAGTTAGTTACATTCAGGGATAAATAATCTGCTTGTTGTAGTTGCTTGTCGTACTCATGCTAAGAGCAGCATAGGTTAGCAGGTATTAGGACTCTCCGGCACATATTATAGTAGTTTTGGTTTATTTGTTGGCCTTGGCTTTGGTGAAGCACATGCTTAATATGCCTCAAAACAGCACCACCTACTCATGATTTTCTAAATTCCCTCCAGCTCTCCTGAGTCTGTAACTCACTAAGACTTTCTTTAACAAACGTGGTGGAAAAAAGGTGTAGAAAGGATGACTCAGCACCAATCTAATTCTGGATTCATGTACAGAGGCTAAAAAGAACCAGAACAAAAGGGAGTCAAAGAGAACAAAACTAAAAGTCAATGTGAGATTTTTATAAGAATAAGAATCCTATCATCCAGTGTTGAATTTGAACGTGTTCAGTCCCACGGTAGCCAAACATATAATTAGCTTTAGAGTGTCCTGGCTGGACAGTAGACCGAGAAAGCTATCAAGAAATCTGGTACCAACAAATAACTGGTTTACTAACCAAAACGATGGGAGCACAAACATTAGTTAAAAGCTGAAAAAGCTTATTGTTTTAGTGAAATTAAAAATTAAACCTTAACAAAGACATGTTAGATAAAGGGAGCAATCGCTACCTACTAATCTTCTATCATTTTCTTGGTTATTATGTTGTTTTCGTGTGCCGGATCAGTTACACGTTATTGATTTGGCAGAGTTTTTACATCGGATGACCTATCTGACACAACCCTCTTCATTTTGTCTTGGAACCGGCACCACAATCTAATAGCTAGATAACTACAGGACAATTTGACTTTCTTGCTATGAGGAGATCGTGGCTGCTACTAAGCCACCCTCATAACAACCAGTGTAGAAATGAAACAAATAGCCCCCAATCCCCACCCAAACCCAGATATGAAAGCTATTTTTTTCTGAAAACATTTAAACATATATTACTTCGTCTTCTACAAATATTTCTTCTGAAAAAGTGTATGAGCATAGGCAACTGACAGTAATTCATCACCACTAAATTGACTTGTGATTCTCTGGCAGCTGTGCAGAGCGTTTACAGAAAAAATAGTTTTGTTATCCAGAGTGACAATTACAGTGTAGTGAAGTATATCAAAGTTGACAGAATGTTGGCTGCACTTTAACTGTACAAAAAAGGCTAAAGGTCATGTCATAATATTCTATGATGGTCTTCAGAAGGCAGTTCATGTGATAATTGTATACAGTACTATATGGTCAAGGTCTAAAACTGTCAAAAAAGAATGAAAAATTAATAAGTGAAAGAATAAAAATTGTGGATGGCAAAATAAGTCAATAAATAATTAATAAACAAGATAAATAAATGAAAAGAACATGGAACATCATGGGACCTTGCTTGTGTAAAAGGATGTTTCTTTATATGAATGGGCTGAATTCAACTTAATCAGAATCTAAACTTATTCTACTTAGTGCATTATTATTTTACAGATATTAAAAACATTCAAACATAATAATAATATATAAAACACTATAATATATATCAAAGTCCCAGCAACACTGCTCGCACAGCTGCTGCCAAGACGGCACCAACCTTACAAAAAGGGTAAAATTGAAGTTAGGTTAAAAAGGCCCGGTCCACAAACTATGATATTTCAATCCAAGTGGCAGGCACAAACAAAAAACCACCTTAGCAAAAGCACAGCAACAAAAGACATAACAAAGCAAGCGTGTTGAGTGCAAAGGATAGTACAGCATCACCAGCCATACTCATACAAATTCAATTCAAATTTTATTTGTCATTACACATATACAGATGTACAGTACAACGAAATGTTTCTCTTCGCATATCCCAACTTCAGAGCGCAGGGTGTTTGTGTTTATTGTGGTTCGATGCAAGAATGGTGCAGGAGTTGCTATTAAGCTTCAGATTATGCAATGATGCTCCCAGTAGGATCTGAGGGCTTCCTGACTTTTCATTTTCAGAGAACTGAGTTGTTGCAGCTGGCAGATTCTCAGTTCAGGGCTATTCCTACTCTACTACCTAATCAGCTGCAGGCTGTCAATGTTTTGTGTCTTTCATTTCTGTCTTTGTGTTTAGTTATTTGTCTTGCTATGGAAGTATGATTATGTTTATGTGTATAAATAGTTTCTGCATTATACAAGTAATTCTTTGAAATCGTTTTATTAGTATCACAGTGCTGTTTCACTCCGGGTAAATTGCTTGCTTCTTTTTGTTCATGCTGGTGATCACCTAGAGAGTCAGTATTGACAACCTGTCATCATATACGTGAATATTGGATCAGTGTCTGGCAAGACCATATGAAGTGTATTTAATTCTTGGCTTCTGGAGGTTCAATACTAGAAAACGTCAGTATGTAAATGAATGTGGCTTATTAGCACTTATTAATATACACAGTTGTGACCTCACAGACTTGATGAGAGAAACTGCTTGTTTTATTAAGCAAAGGATCTGTATGAAAACCTAGTGATCTCTCTACATAGACACATTTTACGTCATCCTTTATGCACACTTCCAAATAAAAGCTTGCTCAAATTATTAACATGCTGTGCGTAAGCTTAGTCAATGAAAATGGGCTTAATTGCTCTAATCGGTATCTAAAAAGTGCACCAAAATGACCTGACTCTTATTAGAATTCTTTCCACTCCCGGGCCGGTTATATGCAGGCTGTAGGTAGCAAGGTTAGCTTACTAGGTTGAACCTTTGAAAAACGATACAATATGTTTAAATGGTACGTTTGTGTCTGGTAGGCAACAAGTCATCATGAGCCATGAATATTTCTCATTTAAAGGATTTTTTTGCGACTTTAAAGGCTAACAAGGGAAAGATATAGGTAGTCAGGTTGTCATGGTAACAATAGTGCAGCACCGTTAGCAACACTTTTAGGCAGCGCCTAGCAACCGTCACCATGCATCGGGTGGCCAGGTTACTAGACAGACGAAAAGGCACCAGAATTCAATATGTTCTCATCTCTTTAACTTGTTAAACAAGTTTGATGCAATGGCTCCTTTCAGAACTTATGTCTTCGCATACAGGATTAAATCTCCAAGTTCTTTATATGCATTTGTGCACTAGACAGTTCCTCACCAATACGTACTGTGCTAATTAGTAGTTGCCATGTTTTATCTTCACTGAGCCACTTTTTGTTTAAGCATGTGGTGGTGTGGAAGAGTGAAGATGTCTGCTATTTGTGCCATCTTTATTCACGCAGGGTGAACGGGGCGATTAATTACTAAGCATTCTTTCAATTGCACTGGTGTGTTTACAGCACACATAGTGGCACGAGTGGATCAGTGCACCAAAGCTTGAACGATGTAGAGTCAGGTCGAGAATGCCACCTAGGCATCATTGTAGAAGTATGTCCAAATATAGCCACGATGATGAGGCACATAAGCGTGTATTCCACGACTAAAGAAAGAATCAAGATGAGATGTGTATTTGATTAGAAATATATGAAGGAAGCCAAGGGACTGATGCCCAGCCAGTGATATCCTCCAGCACTCTCTGTGTTTCTCTTTTGTTTGGCAGATTTATGGAGAACTTTCCTTTTCTGTACAAGTGATGCTCAAAACCCCTCAAATTTATTATTTATAAAAAATATAAAAATGAATTGGACAGCACGGTCGTTAAGTGGTTAACACTGTTGCATCACAGCAAGAATTCGTTCAGCAATAAACAGGTTCAAATCCTGGGTCAGGCGATCAAGGACTTTCTGTGTGAGTCCAAGTGGGTTTCCTCCAGGTGCTCTAGTTTCCTCCTACAGTCCAAACACATGCCACTAGGTCAATTGGAGACGCAGAACTGTCATAGATACACAGTTATGAGACCTGGTGACCTATTCCATATAAAAACATATCAGCGAGAATTTCTGTAGATCAGTAACTGTCTATATAGTGCCTAATACTCGTGGGGGGGGGGGGGGGGGGGGGGGGGGGGGTGAAATCGATTGTTCAGTAATAAAGAATGAATCGTGTTTACTTGTGTTATTGTTAAGAGTGAGAGTGGGGCGTTGTATTTGATTGTTGTGTCAAACGCACTATTGAATGTTTCAGCTATGTAGCTATGTAAAAGTATAGTATTAAAAGTATATACTAGATGGATGGATGGATAAATGAATGGATGAATAAATAGATGGATCAATGGATGCATGGATAATAAGATAGAAAGTAAAAAACACCAATCCCTGATGGTGGCATGGAAAACTTTGAGACTCGCCAGACTCGGCAAAGATTCGATTTGGATGGACTGGAGATTATTGTAACAGTGATCGTGTAACCTTAAATTTGTAAACAAATACTATTCATGATTAATCAAAGTGAAAACAGGTAAATGTATTACTGTACAAATAAATGTATTACAGTAAATGTATTATAGTAAATGTATTACTGTACAAATAATGGACTGCTGCAACCCATGCATATACTGGTGTAAACTTGCACAAATAAAATATACTATAAATGGCATTGTAAGTTTTATATTTTAAACTTCTGTTTTAACATATAAAGTAAATCAAGAATGCAAATTTCAGGTTCAGTGAAAAAAGGACATAGTCTACATAGTCTATTTATTCAAATAAATGAATCTAAATGACCAAACATGTCGTGATCAGAAAATCATCGACTACATTTTAAATCTATCGATAGTGTACATTTACACTGAACGTCTCCGGACATTCTTAAAGTTAATGACTAGAAATCTTAATAAATGACTAGGAATCACTATATATAACAAGGATTCATATAAATAAATTTTATTAATGAAATTATTTGAGGACATTTTGTCCTGAGTTCTATCCACACATGGGGTGGTCCTGATAATATTATGTGGAGTCTGTATGTTCTCCCCATGTCTGGATGGGTTTTCTCTGGGTGCGCTGATTTTCTCACACAATCAAAGTAAATGTCTATGAAATGAATGTGTCTGATATAAACATGTTTAATCAATAACAATTTCTTGTAAAACAATGTAAAACATTTAACATTTACAAAACCAACCCCTTTTAAAATGCAAAGAGACATTTTGGCATGTTCACATTTTACAGACAAGATGAGCTCAGAGAAGTTTATTTGAGAGAAATTTGAATGAAAAGCTTGTTGACTGTTCACTTGGTGAGAACATTAGAAACATTGATGTTAATGCTTTAACATAGTTAATATAAATACTACATGTAGTCGTGTAGTTAATATGACAGCATGTAGACTTTAGTCTTTATTGCTGTACCCTGTGAGCAGCTAATAAAAGTGGCTAGGAGGACAGCACAGTCACCTCACAGCCACGTTTGATCCCCGGGTGGGGTGGTCCACGTCAATTTTATGAGCATGTTCTCCCAGTGTCTGCATGGGTGTACTCCTCTCACAGTCCAACAACATGCAAGTGAGATGAGTTGAAGATACTAAATTGTCCATTACCATGTTTGATATTGTATATATTGAACCTGTATACTGTATAAACTTGTTTCCTCTCATGAATGTGACCAAAGTGTTAAACATTAGGTAAAAATCTAAATAAATAAACAGTGGCAAGACTCATAGTTGACCAGATAAAGATGCTCATTTTTGGCAGGTTATGTGAACAGATCAGTTAAAATAGTTGGCTGAAAGATGATTTGCTGTTAACTCTATACAGACATTGGCTTACTTTTTGAAAAGAATGGATAGCAATAATAACTAATAATAATAATGTTATTATTAAAAATTGAATTATATTTCAAAATATATTTTAAGTGTATCAGTACATTTTCTTATACAGTAAAATGTGCATAAATGTAACCATGAATAAGACAAACAAAATTATCCTCTATACAGTCTAAACAATAAAGAGTTAATGGTGGGGCATGATGTGATTTTTTTTTTGGATGAATAGTCAATTCTTTAACTGGAATATAGGCCATAACTGCCCACTAAGAAAATAATAATACAGATGATGATACTATTAATAACTTGCTGATGTTTCTTTGTAGCTGAGCTGTTTATTATTTAACATTAGTAGCATTTCCATCTATGGCTACATAGACAATGACTCCAGATAGCAAACAATGGGTGGTAGGACTTGATTAATAAATGTGTGCAAGCATCATGCATTAGTCACGGTAGCGCTCATGGAGTCCTCTCATTAGAGCTATTTGTTAGTTTCCCTCAGACTGTGCCGGGTTCTGTCTCTTTTAGGCAGCAGGTGGTTTTTCAGGTTGAGCTGAAGGCTAAGTTCATGCATCACTTCACGCAGTCTCTTAGACACATTCGGCTACAAAAACCCTGCAATTGTTTGGTCTTCTACTTAATCTAATGTGTCTAGCAAGGTCAGAACAGGATCACTGGTAGCACTTTAATTGTGAGAATGTTAAAATGGCACATTGCACCTGGAGTTAGCAATAACTAAATATAACAATCAAATTATGTATTAAACAAAAGCCTTAACTGATTATCCATGCAAACTTTAGGCAAACTTAAATTAATATAATAATTTTATAACTCGGTCTATTAAAGTATTTGAGCCACTTCAGGGACCACGTTTGGAGAAAAGAGAACCATTTTTCTACAGATATAGAGAAGTTTCAGAAAGATTCATAAAAGCTCTGTTATATTTCAGTTGCATAGAAGAATTAGCATTGTAAATATGGATTATAGGACATAAATATAGGATTTCATCGAGGGTATACATATATAAACATTACCTTCACTGTAAGTTGGAATGAATAGGGGGAAAGATATTAACATTCATTGTGTCAATGTTTTTTTCAGAAATATTTTAAGCTACACTTTTTTTCCAGGTTTAATGTTAAAATGCTTTACTGAGGTAGTTTGGATAATGTTTCTGAGTAGAATTAATGCACAGTTTCTTTTCTTTCTTCAGAGTTTCAGGTTGCATTTCTTGAAGCGGCGACTGACTTTGTTATGAATGTGGCTATATTTACCACAATAACAAGCAATACTTCAAAGTCTGAATGCTGGAAGGAAGCATCATACACTTTCAACAGCCCTTGCCATTTACAGAACAATTTTTTTTTGTTATTTTTACTTTGTGCAAAATTATGTTGTACAACTTACCCGTTACATGTTTTACAACAGTAGAACTCAAACGAGATAGTAAACACCCCCTCTGATCCTCAAATTGAAGTTCTAATTTAGATCACAGCTTTGAGCAGCAAAAACCTCAGAATAGGCTCATCATCAAGATTCAAATCACTGCTGTTCTTATTGTCATGCAGATGGTAAAATATGCAGACCTACTTTGAAAGGGGAATTTTTATTTAGCTTAATTTAACCTAATTTAGCGTTGACAAAATAAAAAAAGCTGAAAAATTACATTGCTTGGTTAAGACTGGGTTCCCCATACGTTCCAATATGATTGCAACCTAGCAGTCGATCACAGTGCACGATGGTATATCACACATCATTCAAACAGGTCGTGATTCCTTTCATTTGCTGCTTGTTACCATAGCTACGCCTCGGCACCTTCAAAAAGCACTGCTAAAATATTGAAAGTTTTCTTTCATCAATTGCTATTTTTGCATTTTTTCGTTTGCAGCCATAAACGTTTTTCATTCATACATGGTGGAAGCTGAGTGCAAATATTCAAAATCTTCAGAACATTTCAACATTTTAACCTTTAGTAAAAGTCCCTTACTGGATTACTAAATTTGGAACTTGCTGGATTGAGGAAAAAATATATGCTACCTGATTATCAGCAACGGTGGATCAACCTACTTACGTGAATCAGCCTTATACAATATGAAAAATGTTCGCACTGACTGATGAGCACATCAAAACCTGTTTGAGAATTGAGTTTAACTACTATTATCCAGCCTACACAAACCTAAACATTTTACAAGAGTTAGTTTTTGAACTGTAATATTGAGTAATTGAAGCTCAGTTGTTAAATATGACATAAACTGTCGAAGCAGATCACACGGCCCTGTTGACTGAAACAATAGAACATTTTACAATACTTTTTCGCCACAGTACATTTTACATACGTAGGAATTATTCCTTAACGCTTGGTCCAGTACCCCTGGTTGTATAATGTTAGACTAAAAAGCTCAAAAAAAGGTAATGATATGGAAGTTTTTACTCCAGATGCCGTTCCTAACACACCCCTCCTTATAAAGGCTTGTAACTGTCACTAAAGTGCACTGGTTTACACACCCTGGTAGCTATAAGATACAAATTAGTGTCTTGAACCCAGGACTTTCTTGCTGTGATATGACAGTGCTACTGACCATCACCATGCCACCCTAGCTAGGTTAATCAAATAACCATTGATCAACACATACTGTAGCCAAAACCGATTCTAAAATGTAATGGTGACAACAGTAAAGCTGTATAATGTTTATTTTTTTTATTTTTTGGAAAATATACCAATATATTTATTATGTAAAAACAGTTGAGCAGCATTTGACAGAACATCAAAAAACAGTTTCACAAATTTCTACTGAGTCACAAACACAGCCCCCAGTACCCATCGTCAGAATAGATACTCACATCGTAACACATTGTATCTTTACAACAAAATGGCAGACGGTTTTCCTTCTTTCCAGAAGGATCTGCTAGCTAAATACCTCTCAAGAGAGAACAGTGATTCCAAGCAAACACTTTACACCACATCAATGCCGAGCCTCTTTTCCTGTAGATACGTCGTTTGTGGGGGAAGACCATTTTAAATATTTGCAGCAATTTAAAGGTTGATAATAGTGGAACCTAAAACACATTTATAAATGAACATTTCCTTCTTCACAATTATGATATTTATGCAACAACTTCACCTCTTCACATGCCTGAGCTTTTCAAATCATGCTGTCCACAGACAATGCATCGCAGACGATGCATGAATACTCTATTGGGATTACTTAATTCTGTTGGATAGCATGTGTAAACTTAAAATAGAATACATCCAGATAATATAGACACAGACATGCCAGTAAACATGTATGGCATATTTCTATACACTTTTAAAAACACATCCACACTAAAGCACACAAGTCCGACAGAAATGGTGTGCTAATCTTTTTTTTTCTACTAGCCAATGTAACACTGGTCCGGGACTTTTTCAATCTTATTTTTTCTCTGGCAGCTGTGTATCAGCTGATCTGTATCATGTACAATGTTTCATCTTTATAAACATCTATTGTCTCAGATCATTTTCATGTTGACTCGTCTGGGACCGCTGGTCTCTGTAAGATCACTGTTGGCTCCTTTTCTCTTTCGGGGGACGTACTGTATGTCTACGCTTCCTCTGTGCTTGCCTTTTCCTCTGCTCCAGGCAAAAAGCAGTAAGAAACAGAAGAGAACAACACCCAGGAAGCTGAGGCATCCCATAGCTGTTGACACAAGGATGGTAGTAAAGTCCAGAACCATCCTGATAGTGTAGCGCTCTGTGCCGTTGATCAAAGAGTTGTTGTAGTCAGGGTCATAGATGAAGCTGTGGTTGGCATAGAGAGAGACATCTCTGAGGCCCAAGCTTTTAACAGACAGGGTTATGGTTAGAGTGGCATTGCCTGCTGGGTTTGATGCCACACACACATAAATGCCACTGTCTTGCGGTTCCACTACCCGGAACTCTAGGGAGCCATTGCCGTAAACAACCATGCGCCCTGTGCTCTTGGTGGTAATGTGGCGTCTGTGAGGTGTCAACCAAGACACAGATGGGGATGGTGCTCCCTCTGCTGCACAGTATATCCAGGCCTTTTTACCTTCTTCTGCTTGGGCAGGCTGTGTCGACATGGCCTTGACTCTGGGTTTGGTGCACACAACATATCTTGAGAGCAGCGGTTCAACCACTTCGTTGAAGACTTTTCCTGCCAGAGCTCCTGGGGCAGTACACTGTGGCTGTACCTCCCCAAACCCAACAGGAAGTGTCCTCTGCAACAACCAGCGCAGACGACAATCACATACCAAGGGGTTCTGGCTGATCAGCAGACTCTGCAGTGCCATAGAGACCGGCAGGACAGATCTTTCCAACGTAGTTAAGTGATTGAAGGAGAGGTCGAGCAGACGCAATGACACTGCCCCTTGCAGGGCCTGGGGCTCCACGCGGATCAACTGAGCTTTGCATATCTGCAGAACCTCCAGACGCTCTAGGCCACGCAACCAGCCAGCTGGCAGCACCTTCAAACTGCTGTGTGATATGTTGACATGGGTCAGGAAGGACAGATGGTTCAAGACTGGCACCACTGTCAAATTCGTATGAGTGATGAATAGTGTGCTGAGATTTAGACCGTGCAGGGCAAGTGAGGGCATCGACTCCAAGGCTGGCCAGTGATCCAACTCTAGGTGGCGCAAGCGGGACAGGCCTTTAAAGCTGTGTGGCAGCAAATCAGCGATGTCCAGTTGTCTAAGGCGCAAACTGCTCAGACTGTGCAGGTGAGCCAGGGCATGACTAGGCACAGAGCTCAGGTTACAGCGCTGTAGTGTCAGTGAGCGTAATGCTGGCAGGCCGCTAAAGGCCCGTGGTGCCACGAACACCAGTTCATTATCAGCAAGCTCAAGCACTCGCAGACGTCTCTGTTCCTCAAAGCCATAGTCCAGTAAGATGACTAGTCGGTTCTGGCTAACATCCAGTAGGGTGAGTTCACCCAAGCCAGCCAGTGCTCCACGTGGCAGGAGTGTCAACTGGTTACTGCGCAGACGTAATGTGCGTAAATGTGGCTGGGCACGGAAGCTGCCGGGCTCCACAGATGATAAAAGGTTGTTGCTTAAGTCCAGCTCCTCTAGCAAAAACAAGCCAGAAAAGTTCTGTGGTGTGATGATGCGCAGGCGGTTTTTGCTGAGGTCTAGGGCACGGGTCTCAATTGGAATGCCCTCAGGAACCTGTGCCAGCCGCTTGCGATGGCACAAGACAGAACGTGTGGGCACAGAGCACTCACAGCGGGCGGGGCAGGCCCGGACAGGGCACGAGAACAGTAGAAGTTGAAGAAGAGAAAAGCCCACAGCACAGGAGAACCAAGGGAGCAGCATGACCACCTGCACAAAGAGACATTACAGATTAATGTAAACACAAACAAGCTTCAGATTCAAAACACATAACTATTTACATAACTATTTAAAGAATGTTCTAGCTGTACATACAACAAAAAATCTTATCACCGGGAACCTCAACCCTACACTGTTGCAAGACATATCTTGCTCTCGACAATGATGGGCACTGTGGTGTATTGATTGTATGATGCACGTACACACCCGTACACTCACTCATGCACAAGTGCTCCCGTCAGACAGACCGTTCCAAACATGCAATCACCATGGAAACCCCACGTTTCCTCACCACAAGTCTTTGCTTTCCCAAACTGAATCAATAAGTAAAAAGCTCAGGCATTCTATAGGTCTCCTGAGATTCACTCCACGAAAAACACGAGCATGGGATTGTCTCTAACTACACTATTTTGTCTCTAACTACACATATTTAGACCTTGTTGGCAGCTGTGGCATGTGTTCTGCTGTTCAAATCATCATCCAGCAGAAATAATACAAAAAAAAAATCTTTTCCATTGGGCTTTGAAGAATGAGATGTGTTTAGTCTAAAACTACTAGATCTTTTATTAATCCCATTAAAAGAATTTGACTCTTTCAATCAAAAAGCTCACAG
Organism: Ammoglanis amapaensis; assembly: GCA_028566735.1. NCBI lineage: Eukaryota > Metazoa > Chordata > Actinopteri > Siluriformes > Trichomycteridae > Ammoglanis > Ammoglanis amapaensis. Next base: position 16,030 of record JAOUQU010396518.1, read on the forward strand.
CAGGCAGAACAGCATCCTACAGAGAAGCGTAGAATCTTATTTTTCATCTTGACAGCATCTAGAAACACCCTTGCCATCTCAGAAGGGTGTAATTCAGCTCACTCCTAACTACGACTCTATTCCAGCTTTAATTTAGAGATAATATTTAAAATCCAAGCCCACACTTTTAGACACTGATGGCGCTCAAAGAACTAAAGTGGTTCTAATGCCTGCCATAAAATATGAAATGAATAAAACATGCTTTATTATGGTTCATTACTATACTAAATGCTAACTAAATCCAAATAAAAATTTCTGGCTATAGCCAATCGAATAATTAGAGAGGTAAAATATTGTGATGCTCAAGCAAAAATATTTATTAACTGAATTTTTAAACCTTGAAATGTGTTTGTAATGCTAAGTGATGCATTTAGGGAATGTGTGCAGGTTCTTTATTGCTTCTGACTGGAAATAAAGATAAATATGAAACTCAATATTAGCAGTGATTAAAGAGCAAGCCACTTAAGTTCTTATCTTGAATAAGTGCAATTATATCCTATTATTCATATATACGCTCAATTATCTGATATAAGCCTACACCACATACTCATTACTATACAAACCATGCTGAGAGACCAAACAACAGTACCATTTATTGGAGTTTGTTGATTTGTATTTTAACATTATGTTTTACACTTTTTGTTTACATCCATGACATTACTTGCTATTCACATGGATCATTTCACAATGGTAACACATTCATGGACAATTTTGTATCTTTAATTCACTTCAGTAGAATGTCTTTGGACTGTGGGGGAAAACTCATGCGTTCATGGATATAACAACCATAATTCCCACAAAAAAACCTACACTTCTCCATCTAATGATCAAACCCAGTACCTTCTGTCCACTTAACCTTTGTGCTAAACCAAAGAAACCAAACTTGGTCCCTATAGCTGTGCACTATTATTATCATCGTACTCACAGAGACACACACCCACATGCATAGTTATATTAAATGTGCATCATGATACAAAAGCTAACAAGCTAATGCTTAGGACCGGAGTGTATTCCAGGTAGATGAATGACAGTATTTCATTTTGCAATATTGGAAAATCTTTTATCATTTTGTTAATCCCAAGAGTCTCCTGGAGTCTGTTTATATGTGACTAAACATGTGATAAATGGTGCAATCTATTAAGGCTATCTCACATTTAGGCTTGATAAATCATCAATTGTTACACTTACTTTGTAAATGAAAATATGAAAACATAAGAATTCATTCAATCACCAAAACATTTAGGCAAATACCGAAAGCATTATTTCACATCCTTTATCCGAACGGTAGAGAATGTGCGTTTGTGCAAGTGGGGAGCTATTGGCCAAGCCTCATGTGTTCAATAAATCAGAGCGATAAACAAGTTTTGTAGTAAGCGTTCCTTTTAAATCAGTATCAGCAGATTCTACAACACTTGTCATCCCAGTGGCTTATGAGAAAGAGTGAGATTTAGTGTTAATAGTTATCCTTTCATCTGAGCGGGTTTATTCAACAAAAGTGTTACAGTGGACGGATAAATGTTATTTTTAAGTTTATTATATTATTATTTCTTGCTACAACTTCGGTATTAGCACGATTGTGGTCAAGGCTTTGCCCAGGAACATATAACACAATTCAGAGAACACCAGTCCATCTCAGAGCACCAGTCACCAGCTAGTCAGAAATTGTAAGTGGTCCTTGTTTTTGGTATGGATGAGATCAGAAAAGTTACTTTACAGAGATACCTGGAAATAAAAGTATATTAGTTTCTAAGCACCACTTCAGAATACTCTGCTTTGACTGACAGGTAAAAATATAGATTGCCAATGGTAATAAAGGATGGCCTCGGTACTGGACACCTTGGCTGAAACAATGAAGTCATTGTTTTTGTTTTTTGATTTATCTTCTTTGTTAGCTCCATTTTTAAGTTTTGCTAACCAATAATTTTTTGAGACATTAGATGAATGTGTGTGTGTGTGTGGCCAGTGCCTCCACTGGGTGAAAGATGAATTGCTTTAGACTTATATATATTTGGACTTTAGACTTATATCTACTTATATCTACAATTCTGCATAATTCTGTTGGAAGATGGAACATCTGTATGAAGAGGGTGATGCCAAAGGATCAGTTTTGAGAAAGTACGTCACACATGGGAAGAGTTTATTAAGTTTTAATGAGTTAATAATTCAATCCTATTGAAGCCAGGTTGAGATTATGACAGAAGCCACGGTTGGGGGGTATATGAGCTGTGACGTAATTCAGACTAAAGTCATCTGGATCAAGAACACTCTGACTTAATCTATTAATCATACACAGCAAGAGATCTGTTTCTGGTATCACAGAAACAAAGTGAAACATATGTGAACATTTGTTTGACAGAAACATGCATACAAATCCACCTTTATAGTTCATAAAGAAAACTCAGGACAAAATCATCAGATATTTACTGAGCCATCGATCTAAGTTTGCACGGAGTTTGTTGCTGCAGTTGTCTTGGGATAAACCTTCGCCTCCATGATCAATGATATTAAAAAGATGTTGGGGTTTAAGCACTCTGCTTTAGCACTATAAAGACTAGACATCTCTATTTCTGGAAATATCGTCTTGGTTTTCTAAAAGCTCAAATTTGGTTTCTCTTACCTAGTCTAATTTTAGCTTATCTAATTTAAGCCTCATCCATTTTTCATTAAGCAAAACCACCAGTAACTGAGAACCAAACACCTATGTCTGCGCATAAGTGAAGGTGTTTCTTTGTGTGACTATCAAAAGAAAGTCACAAACACACACCCACTTAAAAACTTATATGAATTACCTACCATCACTTTCAAAACCTAACAGCTAAGGCAGACCAATGGATTAAACTGGAGTTTATTTTTGGAAGTGCCACAAAAGCTAGACCGAAACCTGAACTATCAGCTAAATTAACTCGACAGATATTGTTTTAATACCGGTATTCTCTAAAACAATCCATTTTTGTTTTTTTTTTTGTCATAAAGGATGCAACATGTAGTAATATAAAGCAAGATGCATTCATGCAAAGTAATAATTGGCCTAAAATTAGCTGCACTGCCATGAAAAATAACCTCTAAGTGGAACACAGGCTATAATTTAAGAAATGTTTTAAACCAGGAGCTAAATAATGTTGGTTAATCTACAATATGATATTTTCTTATTTCTTAAATGGGGAATATTATGCCTCTTTGCAAATAAGTTAGAATAGGTCTATGGGCGCTATAAAACATGTTCATGAAATTATTTGCACAAAATTACTAATTATGCTTTAGCCAGTTGCATCCGTTTTGAGAATATTATTATACACTGTTAATAAATAGTATGTCATTTCTATGCTAAGAAGCCCCCTAGTGTATGTTCAATAGTGTGTGTATTATTATCAAATAATTTTATACCAAAAAGCAATTTTTGTGCTTTAACTTTAAAGGGAAATTTGATTCATTTAAATAAATCTGATGTATCGTTATTGTTTGATTACAGATTCCTAATTATTTATTTATACACTTGCAGGCATATAAACAGTAACAAAATTACTCTGGTGTGACATCATACATCTTTCATGCTGTCTGGCTAGTGACATGTGTGGTTGGCTCGATATAAGTTCTGTCAGGTAGTCAGACCTGTGTGAGTGTATCATACAGTTTAGTAGGCAATATTGACTTGTGGTATTGATCTTGGTGTTATTACATGTTCGCATTTGCATGTATCACTCATACCCCGACCGAAAACAGGTGCTGTGCACCCATGGCAACCTGTGTGTCAGTCACGGCCCAACATCTGCATGTTTCATATCCACAGAGTTGAGGTGAGATTTCACGCAGTGCTTTAATAACATCGAATTGAACGTGCCCTTTGTCTTTTAATATTATGCAGTACTAGAGACACTCCAAGTGCGAGAGTTATATTTCTGAGAATTGTCTTGTGCTGCAGTATTTCTTATAGAAAAATGAAGTAGCAATTATGTGTTGTGCCTAAAAGGTTATTAATAACCCTTTAATAAAAATTAAAACAAAACCGGCACAGTTAAATTAAATATCCTACATGAGGAAAAATATTTGATTTAAGTGTAACATCACTCTTTAAGCTCCACAAACTTTGTATGTATGTATTTTACGCGTTTCAGTCGTTTCCGACTCTTGGGTCACTCTATGGACCGCTACCGATCCCCAGAGTTACTCAGCAATTATATTTTTACGGAGTAGGTTGCCAGGTCTTTCTCCAACCCCGTATCGCTACAGTGACCTTGCGAAAATGCAGGACAATTTTACCCATTTCCGATCAACCTAGGAAGGAACCCGTAGTACCCGGAGGAAACCCATGCTGACATGGGGAGAACGTGCAAACTCCACACAGAAAGCCCCCGGCCCGACCCGGGGATCAAACCCGGGACTTCTTGCTTTGAGGCGACAGTGCTAACCACTCAGCCACCGTGCCGCCTTCCACAAACTAAATTCCGTATAATCACCAGCCATGCTAGTGGGGATATTTATTTGTTTGAGGTAATAACAAAATTAAATGGCATAGTGTATAGCAAGTGTATAGCACTGGCATTTTAATGGGTTAAATCCCCATGTGGAACAGTCTGGGTCCTTTCTATATGGATTGTATGTTCATCCCATGTTTATATGGGTTTTATCTAGGAAGTTTTACTCCCACAGTCCAGAAATGCAGTCAGGTTAATTAGAGCCACTGTATTACACTAATGATAAATGGGTGTAAGTTTGCTCTGTGATTGACTGGTGCCCTATACAGGGTGTTTCTGCACTAATTAAAAAGCTGGCATAGGCTGCAACACCCCCACCCTGTATGATAACATACATACCACATGACTAGCAAGAATAAACCCAAGCGCAACATTTGAAACCCCCCCATACACACAGGAAGATGAAGAGTAATATGACTGTACAAATTCTTTACAGCTGCCCCACACCAGACTATTTTGCTATTGGTTGTCACTGTTGTGGACTAAGTAGCTTTACTTAGTTTCAGTTGTAATTTGCTTTGGGTAAAAATGTTTGCAAACATTCTTACAAATAAAAATGACAACCAGCTTTAATATTGTGCTTAAATTTATCCTGATTGCAATATTATTTTTGCTCCTCACATGTTCACCAAGTGCTCACAGAAACCTTCCTTTCACACATATTTTCTGCACAGATGCCTCCGTTTGCGAATCAAGATTGCACAGCATTCAAAGACACCACCTATTTAATCTAATCATCTCCCAACCAGTGACCAGTCATTGTCAGCTGCAGGCACAATCTTCGCTACTCCCTAAAACATCAAGACTCAAGATTAAAACTAAAATTAGAGTGTCTTTCAGGGGTCACTACGGCATACCAGATTTACATGAGAAGCTCTTCCTAATGCAATGTCTCCTAATTGCTAGGTGGCTTTAATCTTGTTTCATTTCATATTAAAGCAAGGTGCACTATACAGTTCTGGCAGTTGGTTTGCTTAGGATTTGGAAACACACTTTCTATTTACAAGCCCAGAATTATTACTACTAAGTCACCACAGATGGTTATGGCATCATTATTGCTCATTTAGAAAGGATCATAGTTGTTAGGTCTTATAAACAAATGTTAAACATTCCAGATCTCAGGACAATCTTTGATTTGTTCATTTCCGAAGCTGATTACTTATCCATACGCTAATTCAAACCTCTGGGCCTAGTTTATGCTGTGGATATATGGAGTGGCTTGACACTCATTACTTTCCAAGTAATTAAGCTAAACATCCTTAAGGCTTTAATAAGTGAGCTGTCAGTTATCAGTTAGCAAAAGCAAAAACTGAAACACAAAAGCAGATTGATGACTAGCATAGCAATGTATAAAAAAGTATAAAGAATTGAAACAACATAAAAATACAGACAGGATTATTTTGTCAATCGTTATAACAGTAAAGATAAAATGGAAAACATAGAAAAGGAGTGAGATCACTATTTATTGACAGTTCTTAAAATATAAAGATGACACAAAAACGACAAAAATGAAGATGTAATACGTACCTATCCTTCACCTTTACTATTTGATAACAACAATAAGGTGTGTCTAGTCACGTATATTTAGCCAGCATGTTTGTTCTTCCGTTTCTTGCACTAAATCTGAAGAGAATTTTTGTTTCTGCAGGGCATTCCTGTTCGAATATGTGCTTCTTTCACGTCTCTACTATTTTAACAACTAAAAAATGCTGCCAGAGGAGAAAAAAACACAGAATAAAAAATCCAAAGCAGGGTTTGATCTGCTAATGTCTGCTCTAGACATTGCTATGCTAATTAACCCTTGAGAAGTGTGTCTCTCCCACACAGACATACTCAAGTGAATATCCACACACATGTACACGAAGATGTTAACCGTCAAATCATCTGATTTTCATAAAGCAGAGCACACACACACACACACAAACACACACACACACACACACACACACACACACACACACACACACACACACACACAC
>JAOUQU010396519.1:0-12112 GCA_028566735.1 Ammoglanis amapaensis
GTGTGTGTGTGTGTGTGTGTGTGTGTGTGTGTGTGTGTGTGTGTGTGTGTGTGTGTGTGTGTGTGTGTGTGCGTTTGGGTGGTGGTGGGGAGGGTTAGGAAATTTAAAATATAAAAAAATGTTTAGTGTTTATAATTTGTTTATATGTATTTATTTAACCGGTGGGCCCGGTCCAGAAGCCGTCCCAGACAGTCCTGGATTTACGAAACAGAACACATGGGTTTTAATTTAAATCCTGACAGGCACTTCTACTTTTACAGGCCCAACTTTTATAGCATTTATGACAATGGTTTAGCAGATTAAAGAGCACAAACAAACTGCAACTTCCCATGTGACACCTCAGTGAATCAAATCTGCACATTACAGGCAGTAAATTTTGTGAGACTTTATGTCAAGTTACACATGGAAGGATATAAGAAAGAAAATGAATGACAGTGAATGTAGAGAAAACAAAGGGACAGATACATACAATACAACAGGGGAGAGAAAGAAAAGGAACAAATTGGGCATTTAGCGCTGTGATGTTTCACACTCTCTGGAATACGACGGCCGAAATCTTAATCCCCCTGTGATCTGAGTAATAAAAAGTCTGAATTTCATCTCATTTAGGTTTCTTGCATGTCTCACTACCAAAATCATTCCCATGCAAACCTCTCATTAATTTACAGATTTATGCTTCCTTTGGCCTATTCCACAAATGAAGATAAGCCAGCAGTATTACTTGACAGCTGACAGGGATATTAATACTGTAAATTGAGTGTCTGCCGATAATAATCTGATCTTGCCATGTCTCCTTTCAAACAAGTAAACAGTTCTTTGATTCTGACCGATCTTTGAATTTATATTGATTAACTTGATCAACTATATAAATTAGGGATTGTTTTTTATATGTTCTGATATGTTTAGCAGTTTGCAGACTGTAAAAGGAGGTGAAAAGAAAAATAAGCTGCATATTAAAAGACTGTGTATGTGTCCAGGTTTTCATTCTAGTGAACTCTAGTGAACATTGGCATTAAAGTTTAGTTTGAAGTGATGTTGGGCCAACACCAGTGCCTAGCCTATAGGCAATTGGTTAGTCAGTTGGGGCTGGGGGCTGTCAAAATATTAATGGTAATTTTATTTCAATTATTCAGGTAATTTAGCAATAAAGCTGTGATTTAAATTGTTTAAGTTTTTTAAATGACTGGCATGAAATGTGGCACTTACGTTTTTTGTTTGTTTGTATTTAAATTATGCTAAGGTGGTGCAGTGGTACCCAAGCAGGTTTCTCAAATACGTCGTATCAGGTCTCATCTCTGCTCTGCCGGCTAATGCTACACATGATCAATGATTGGCCTGTTGTTCATACAGAGGCAGAACTAAGCCAGATGGTTCTGTCTCATGAATGATGAAACCTTGGCTGGCTGATTGATGGTTACCTTACAGAGATGAGGAAAGATTTGTAATTATAAATAGAATTTTATAGAAATCTGTTTCTATTTATTTAAGCATTCTCCCATTGTCCTCTTGATTTATCGTAGTCGATTTGTCTTCTGCTGCTGGGGATCAGTGATTGGATTTGAGAAGAGTTTGTGCTACTGTCCCAGAGGATCCCTGCTTATAGCTTGTGGTTTTCTGCACAACATTTGAAGACTGCACCCACCACACACTTAACAAACTAACCATAGTTACTAACAGATATAAACTAACAGATATATTTTGATGGTTATGAGCCATACTTAAGGGCCCAATAGAAGCAACATGGTAATTATGTGGTGTAAACCAGTGCCTATTGTTTAGTATCTCAATAATTTGACTATGAGGCTTCAGCTTGTGGCAAACACAATGTTGTAAGATATAAAGTAAAGCATAAGGAAGCATGTGAATTACAAGGGCATGGGAAAAGCCAGATTTTGCATGGCAGATCCCTCAAACTTAATATTCAAGTACAAAATGAGTCAACAAGCACAACACACTTGAAGGAAACAAACACAAAATGCTCTATGAACAATTACACAGAATACATACAGTCCCTTTCAAGAATGTTGAAACTGTGACACATATCCCTTTATTTCAGCTGTACACTCAATGCATTTGGGTTTGACATAACAAGATGAGTATCAGACAAAAGATCGACATTTCAGCATCTGTTTCCAAATGTTTACTGGATATGATACACAGTTCAGAAGAAGCACATTCTGTCTGAACCCACATATTACTCTGGTGATATGAGTGCAGTCCCAAGCATGCTTGACCGTCAACACAACTTCTTATAGCCCATCTCCTCGATGCCATAAAACCAGCAAACTGGTTTCCTCTTCTCGTCTTCCTCAGGGCAGCTAGATTCTCCTGCTGACCCACATCCTTTAAATCATCCTGCTCTTCAAAAAAATCAAATCATATCTTCCTTGCTATCTTGATTCCCTGGTCATCCACAAGCCCAGACCAGCATGGTGTTCTGCATTTAATGGCCAGTCATTTGTGTTCTATTAATTGCAATAAATCAACCAACCATCTAAAGACTTGCTGGCTTGCAGTGACCTAACATGTGTACAGCTGAGTGTACATCTTTCCTTTATCTTTTTATTGCTCTGGGAGATAACACTGTGAACGAAGAAAGACCTATTATCGCTGCACAAAGCTTCAACTCACCCTAATTGGCAGAAGTTTGCCCTCTAAAATGCTACCTCTAACCACGTCTAGTCTCTAGAGAACAGAAGGAAGATCTGACTAGATGGAAAATGATTCCGGAAATATTTGCTTCATCTGTTGGGTTGATTTATTATTAAATAGAGTTGAGACGCACATGGCAAGGAAAGGCAATAAATGCCATATGTCTGAAATTTCAACACATCTGGTGGAGATAGATTAGCAGAAGTGATGGATATTTCCACTCTGTCTTTTCCCCACTCAGCTTCTGTCTCTGTCCTTATCTATCAGTGTTTTTGGTTACAGTAAGGGAATATCGTAGCCGCACAACAGAAATCAAGAAATCCTGGGTTCGATCCCCCGGTGGGTGGCAGTATTCTGTGTGAAGTTTGCATGTCAATTGGCGATGCAGAATTCTCCCATAGATGCAAAAAGTCGCTACACTGTAGTGCCTGTTTCAAGCCCAGGAGTGACATGTAGATGGGGGTCAATAAACTGGATAAGATCAATCTGATGTCAAGCCATCATACACCAATAGGCAATGATTCCATGGTGGGTGGATGTCCAAACAAATGAACGTATAGTTAGAAATAAGTAGAGAAAGAGATAGAGAGCGAGAGATATAGATTCTACTTCGCAGTGTTTTTGCATTTTATGTATTAAACACTAAATATTGAGTTTGTCACTTTTTTGGACTGAGTCTGTTTATTGATTAGTACTAACATAGCACTGGCCAAAACCACATTTACTTTAGAGCATAATTAGCTGAATAGTCAATTATATAAGTATAAAATATTTTTGGACCCCTTGATAAAATGCATCTTATTCCGTTCCTCAGCACAGTGGCCAGATTTATTCCTTGCATGTTTCTTCACATGTTCTCTCCCAAGTGTAATCCAGTCACTTCTATTGAGTTTAAAGACATGCAGTAGGTACAATAGATTGCTCGTAATGGGTGTGCATGTGTGTGTGTGTGTGTGTGTGTGTGTGTGTGTGTGTGTGTGTGTGTGTGTCTTTGTGCCTTGTGATGGGTTGACAAAGTGTCTGGTGTGTTTCCTACCTTTCACCCATTCAATCAGACCAATTGTGACGACTACTTGCTAATGTTTAAAATCTTACATGCTGTTAATGAATTCTGGTTTTGCTAGGGTGTTTGTGTTTATTCAATGTTACCTTTCATTAATCTGTATTTTTATTCTGTTTAGGTTGTTTGTGTTCATTCAGTGTATATTTTTCATTAATCAAAGCATGAATATTGATATGTATGTTTTTTTTAATTGCTCAATGATAGTCAGCCATATTTAAGCCATTGTAGTGAGCCCTTAGGCTGTCTTCACTACAATTAAGCCACCCTCTTCACTTGATGATATTGATAAATACTTGATTGGGGTGCTATCTTACACGCAGCAATGTCCTTACCTGCGAAACCCATTTGATGCAATGCAATAATAACTGAATGTGTTTCCTTGGAGGTAACCGTTGTTAACAGAAGAAACTTAAAAGCTGCCATTAAAGCATCTAATTAGCATGACAGAGTGATATCAGACATCTGTCCTCATTAACCTTTTCACCTGAGCTAATAGCTAATAACATCACTGGAATCATGTTAACAGTCCATTTGGTAGAGATGGAATGCAATGGCTGGAATTCAGTATGTTTGTGATGAGGTCATATACATGGCAAAGAATGATTTTGATGCAATGCAATTTATCTGATCACTCTTTACAATTAAAAGTTAATATACATTTCCTTCATAAAAACAGAGGCAGCAAACTAGATGGAAACCAGTATTTGGTTTCCCAAAACATTTAGCCACGACTTTAGATCGAAATGGTTTATATCTAAATAACAGCTGGAAGTGGCGGTTCTTGTCTTTGTTTTATAAAATACAATCAGTTAGTCTTTTTGTGCATTTAACTCGTGTTTGCTGTTTGTGTATCCTTTGCTGCATACACAACCCTTAGGGTACACAAACCAGTAGGGTTCAGTGTGAAAGACCCCACCCACATAATCTGACTGCCCAGGCCTAGTAGAGGCTTGCCTGCTGAAGGCACTGTCAACTATACCTGTTAAAGCATTGCTGCCTCAGTCCGTTTTTGTGCCTTGCTATTTATTAAACTGAGTTTAATAAGTTTAGTGAACTTATATGTGAAGATCCTACACTACATCTCTGAGATAATCAAACTGAAAACATGAAAATACTGCATTTTTTTTGACTGAGAAAAAAAAATGAAGGTATTGTGGGCAAGGAACAAAAAATAGATTTGCAGCAATACAAGCTACTCAGTCCACCAGTGTCTCAATCACTTGCCACAGAACCAGACAGACAGGATAGCTGGTAAATTGGCAGATGAAAAAAATATAATTACTACCATACCAGTATACAACACTCACAAATGAGTCCGACACGAGTTCTTTTACTAACCGTTAGATAAAGAAATGCAACCAAATAATAAAAAAACCTAATTAGTTAAATCAAAGAAAAGGAGAATGCAGCCATTGTTTTATGGCTGGTTTTCCAAAACAACAAAATGGCAGTAAGAGAATCAGTGGGATAAGGCCGGCAGGTAGTCAGTTTGCCAGTGAAACGGATAAGCAGACCAGCAAACAGATTACTCAACCCAGAGCTTAGACCCAGGTCTCTTTTAAGTGTTTCCCACAGCGACAGTGAGACTTAAGCTACTTAATGAGACACGGGGAGTGTGCACTTTTTTAAAAACTTTGATGCCTCACCTTTGAAATGTCAGTCTTTTAACATTGGTCTACACAGCAGGTTTAACAAATAGCAATCGGTTTAATACCAGGAGAACTTGCTGAATAAAAAGGTTTTCTCTGTTAAGGTAATAAGATTGTGTCCGAATTTCACCCACTCACAGCAATTCCATAATGGAACCTTCAATCTTTTACATTCTAAAAAAAGAATGCTTTTATTTGACATGTATACATATACGCAAACAGTACAACTAAATCGATTTGAAGCCGTCCTAAAGCAGAGACTCTTGCATAAAGAATGAACAATGCCAACTTGTTTATTATACCAAATGCTCTACTTTATAAGCTAACACTGTAATAATAAAAAAAATGCCTCAATTTCAAAAATAATGCTTTTGATATTCCCAAATTTGAGGAATTGCCAGGGTTAAGCACCGGTGGAGTGTACATAGTAATCCCTGGGTGAATCAGTGGGAGAAATATCTACCTATTTTATAAATTTTTGGATTTTTGATTAATTATATTTTGTAGAATGGTGGAAAATTGTGTGGTACGACCTGCTCAGTACAAATGCTCAGACAGTGTGGGTTTGATTCAGGACCTCTACAGTCCAAACCATTCAGCCAAATTAATTAGACACTGAGATTTATAAGAGAATGGTTGTGTATCTGCGTGTCTGGCTTGTGTTGGACTGACACCTAGTTTTGGGTGTTTCTATGTGCCTTGTGCCCATAAAAAACTTGGACAGACTACCTGCCATAAGTCTGTTTGGATTAGCAGTTAAGAAATGGAGTGAGACTGAGTAGGTATTTTAAGACAGGACATACACTAGTTACAGTACACACATGCCCTACCTGCGAATCAAACCCAGGACATTCGAGCTGGGCGACAGTGTTATCCAACAAGCCACCAAGTGTATATTTTGTGTGGGTGACAGTGAGATATACTGTAGATGGAATAAGTAAAAGAGTAAGTGTGTCACATACCTTTAATCCTCAGACTCTCCGGCATTCCATCCTGCTGGAACAAAAACAGAGATGTCAAATAGTAGAACTGTTTCCAGACAGCTTGTCGATGGTTTTCTATCAAGTAACAACTATGTTGACATCACAATGTGTCACACTCTTTATACATTCTTGGGGATAAAAGCCAGTTTAGAAATGATTGAGTCTTTGTGCTGTCATATTTTCAAATGCCAACAGCAACTATATGAGACACATACATAAAGGTTCTGCATCAAGATACTTTTGCATGATTGCATTACCAGTGCATATACTGTAATAAAATGTGGTCTTAAAATGTTATCATTATCGTTATTTAAAACTAACTTGCTGTCTCTATATATGTATAAAATACATTAGATTCAATTTTTGATTGATTTTGTCTGTCCTCAGCATTTAATTCAATCAATACACTAGGGTGCAGCAGTGAACACACATGCCCAGAGCAGAAAGCTGCCCTAGCCATGGCAACCAGATGATAACCTTCTGTTAACAAGTCTAGTTTTCTAAGTACCAGGCCATAGTTGCCACTACATAATAATAACAACAACAACAACAACAACAACAACAACAACAACAACAACAACAACAACAACAACAACAACAACAATAATAATAATAAAATATATATTTTTATTGGGCAAGTTGTCTCTTCAAGAAGGTGTTCTAAGTTTATTCTCTAGGTGTCTGGTCCTGGTCATTTCTATGTGTAATTTGCATGTTCTCCTTGTGTCAGTGCAGATTTCCTTTGGGAGCCCTGATTTCTCCCACAGTTTAAAAGCTTGCAACCAGGTTAATTATCCTATATTAAAGGAATGATAAAATTATACTATACAATATATATACATAATCATACACTGCCAGGCCAAACAAAATCACCACTTTGCTTATGTAAGAGCCTCCCATTAATTTCTGCATTATGTTTAGCTGGCAATAAGCAAATTCATTTGTTTAAAATGTTACAAATTTGTTTTAGAAGGGTGAATTTAGTGGCATGCAAGAGCATTTTCACAGACACAATGCGAAGGGAACGGTGTAATGGCTCTCTAGCCTTGAGTAAGCCAATTGTCAGTGAGGCTAACAAACAAAAACTGTTTCAATTTGGTGGGGATCATAAAGATTGGACTCTGGAGCAATAGAAGAAGGTCATGTGCACTGATGACTTCAGATTTAAGCTGTAAGTGAGTGATGGTCACATCAGGGTAAATGCAGAGGCATCTGATGTGATGCACCAATCATGCCTCGTGCCCAGTGGGATTGCTAAATTTGGTTAGGACTAGAATCGGCAACGTTACGTGCCTAAATAATGAAGTCCATGTTACATCAATTGATTTTTTTCTCCCTGACCACATGAGCATATTCCAAGATGTCAATACGAGGATCCATCGAGATCAAATGATAAAACACTGGCTCAGGGAGCATGAGACATCATTTTAACACATAAATCAACCACCACAAGTCCAGACCTGACCTTATATATAGAATCTTTGTACTGGAAAATATATTGTACAATGGTCATCATCAATAAAAGGTCTCTGGGAAAAATTAATGCAACTCTGGACAGAAATACATGTTATGACACTTGTGGAAATATTTACACAGCAAATGTGTGCCGTAATCAAAGATAAAAGTAAAATACTTTCAAAGAGTTCTGACATTACTGAATCACCCTAGGTACGTTTAGATTCGATATCATTAACCAAATAAGAGGTATGGTGCTGTTAGGGGAAGGTCATATGAAATTCAACTTATTAATTAAATCAAACATTAGTCATGTCTCATTTATTCCAACAGAGCAAAAGGCAGTTTTTTTTTCTGTGGTCTGCCAAAATTGTATTATTTTCAGCATCCAGTATGATGGAGTAGAAAAGTCAAATAATATTACTCTGTTAAAATCATTCATTTGCCAACCATGAATAGGCATGACATAAACATGAATATTTCATACTCTGACTGCTATGATTCATTAATTGTGAATCTGAGGTTTAAGAAACATGTAAAATAAAGACGATTAGAATCTGTCTTTTCTTCTCTTGTTGTAGATGAGCTTAATGAGCTTGATGCATAATGGAGGAAGCCAAGAGCTTCTAATAAAGCGTCGTCTCTTTTGGATAGAGAGAGAATAAGAAAAAAGACAGAGAGAAATAGAGAGAGAGAGAGATGCCAGGAAATTGCTGTCTGAGTGTGTCACATCAAGGACAAGATGGCTAGTGAGACTGATGCTGACTGATGATTAGCCACAACTTCCACATCATTGGTATTGCTCACCTCTAAAATATTATTTGTGGTAAATATTTTAATTATTATAATTGTAATAATGAGTGGTGGCATGGAGGCTTAATACTTAGCACTACCACCTCACAGCAAGAAGTCCCAGGTTCGATTTTCTGGTACAGCAAACCGGGGCTTTCTGTGTCGAGTAATTGGAGATACTGATCTTATCGTCTCTCTCTCTCTCTCTCTCTCTCTCTCTCTCTCTCTCTCTCTCTCTCTTTGTCTGTGTGTGTGTACCCTGCAACAGACTTGTGACTTTTTCAGATGTTTAGTGTGTTCAACCAATGGTAAAACTAAATGACGGATAGATGAATAATAATTGGTAAAATAATATCAACAATTTTGTAGAAATACTACAAATAATGATTATACTACTCCAACAACAACTACTACTATGTTTACAGCTACTGCCGTCAAAACATGGTGGTGTGAAAATGACAGAAAGGGTGATGGGGCACGATAGGGTATAGTAGGGCTGACATAAAGAAAACGGGATGAGTGTGTAGTATAAACAATAAACAACATAATTAATGCGTATTGTTGTATATTATTTTTTATTAATGTTTATTTGTTAAGTAGAATTCAATATGAAGCTAAAGGTCCACTGTAGTTTACAGGTTCACTTTAGCAATTTTAACCTTGTTGATTTGTTAATGCCGATAACTGCCAACATGTCCCTGGTTCATACATTTCTACAGTGTCTGATCAGCAGATTGTTCTTATCCATGGCGTGTACTTACACATGTACCTACCATTTGCCCCATTAGGAATATCTTGTCTCATAACAAAACCATATTTTTATTTGCTCGTGATCAGTAGTTATCTGCAGTTTCTTTCCCTATATCTCAGAGACATTACAAATCTGGTTAACAGAAGCTACAATTTATTTATTCTTGTTTCTTTTTGATTTATTGACAAGCTTAGATCTTCTCCATAAACCTGATTTTATCTGCCTCTCATTATGTGTTTTCATTACTAACCGGTGGGAATAGTTTCTTTATTGTTTGACAAGATTTATAGATGTGACTAGGATCCATAAATAGTCAAAAATCAATTACTCAAAACAACAAAAAAATTGTTTAAGCTGAATGAAGCTATGTTAGGAACGGTGTTCCTAACTCAAGATCGGTACCGCTCCCTGTGTAGGACCCGGAAGCTAGAACACTCGTCGGGTGGTTGGTGTGCGGTTGCTGTGGTGATGTGGTGCGCATGCGCTGCGTTCCTTCGAGCCTCGCTAATCACACACACCGGTTCCTTGTTCTGTATTATCACCTGATCGTGTTCACGTCATTATGCTCCCCGTTATATCTAGGGACTGTTCCGATCGAGACCAGATTCTCGCCTTGGGATACCCACACTCTTACTCTGCGTCTAGTCCCGTCACCAGACCAATCCCTAACAAGCTATGTGCTTTTAGGCTGTTTTACTTGCTATTGTTGGTGCTTAAATATAAAAAAATACTACAAAACACCTCTTTCAATAAGTTGTGTTACATTTAATTATGTAGTTTTATTATTCTTAAATTTCTTAATGATGAATTTTGTTTAATGAGTAACGACTTCCTGTCGTGAATGTAACCATAGGAAAAAATAATCACAATGAACAAACAAATTGCAGTAGTTTACAGCTCAACCCTAAATCATGGATGTTTCTTTACAATAGTACGTCATCTAATTAAAACACATATTTTACAATGCAAAACCTCCCAAGAACAATAGTAGATGTAATGGTGGTACAAATTCAGCCAGCTCCCAGAGCATATGGGTGTATAGCTGCAATACCCATGTCTCTGTGAGAACATTATGGAGGAGGTTTAGATTATAAAATCAGTCCAGTGGCCAATTCTGATAATTTGGTGAATGGTGCTTATGATCTAATTAAGGAGCAGAGCTATGGTTCCTTCATTGTAGTTAATGTTTAGCTTTAACATTGTTCATGTTTGTTTAAATAGGAGAGAGTCTAAATTCCCTGGCTCAAAATCTATTGCTGATTACTAGGCTGTTCAAAGCAGTGCAATATAATGCTGGTATAAGTCTAATTAAATAGGAGAGTTGCAATAAGTGAAAAAAACAGTCAGATAAAAAAATGTGATCATGTTCTAATAATAAAAGAATTTTGAAATAAAATAATTTTGTTTGTAAGCCGTGATTGGTGAGTTAAAGATGTGTGCATTCCTCTCCAGCCAAGTAATGCAGTTTATTGTAACTTGATGGAAGATTACACTATCGCTGAATAACACATCTTAATCGTATGGGTTGGTGGAAGTTCTTGAGACAGCCGAATAATGCAGTGTCTCATAAGATGGTGGAAGCTCACACTACCGAAAGAAGGCTTTATGTGTTCTTGCAGGACACATTATTTTTGTTCTCTAGTGGCTTTGTGTGTGAGTGCATGTTACGTTACATTAGAGTTAGCATTTTGCATAGTTCATGTGTTTGTGTCTGGTGGTTTTTTCATCAGTCAAAACATATCTGCCTTCTTTTGTCTCATTTTAGCCCAATACATTACATATAGACATGTAGGGCCAGGGCTAACAACAAACAAGAAGGAGAAAGTGCTGAAGGGTGCCTGAAGATGTGTGGTGGGTCATGAATCAAATGCAGATTAAAGTCTATGACCCTGAGCAAGGAGAGCTTGTTTACTCCAACCACCATAAATAATCCTAAAACGTCTTTCATGTGCGTCATTTCAAATGCAAATGTAACAAGTCAGAATCTGTTGGTATCTGTTATGTCTTTTGATTATTAAGCTCTTTTTAATTTTCATTTTTGCTCGTTGCTTTTGAATATTAACAGAGATTTTACATTGCAAAAGCAGTAGGTTTATTTTTGTGCTAGACAAATGTCAAGATGTCATAAATTCACTTTTTTTGGTCTGAGAGAATCATAAAACAGCATCAAATTAAAGAGAAAATGCTTCAGTGTTTTAAATTTGCAAACATATGTAAAGGCAGGTGTTACAGTCTGCCAAAACAAGCTTGATTTAGCTGTTGCAGATAAACTCATTATAATTCTAACAAATTAACATGAAAGATAGGATAGACAAATATACACTGTGTTTGTCTGTTTATTGTTATCTTTACAGCATGGTTTACATTTTGGTTACACTCATGACAGGAAATGTTGCTCATTGCACAAGTTTAAATAAATAAAAATAAAAGGTATATAAACAATCTGGGGCATTTTTGTGTTTTGGATTCACCTCAACTGTGCATTTGTGGACAGGGAATGACTGCGCTACCCACTTAACCACCATGTTGCCTAACACATGATATAGTATCAACAACACAGTTATATCATACACACACCGGAATCCAAGAAAATAAAAAAGAATACTGACGAAAAAAAACATTACATGATCAGACATTAGCAAACAAGAGCAACTACTTTAAGGTGTAATTAAGTGAGTTAATGTCTTAGATGGGCGGCACGGTGGCTGAGTGGTTAGCACTGTCGCCTCACAGCAAGAAGTCCCGGGTTCGATCCCCGGGTCGGGCT
>JAOUQU010396629.1:0-12112 GCA_028566735.1 Ammoglanis amapaensis
ATACACACACACACACACACATGCTTAGCTCTGCTACAAGAACCACGGTGAGTGCAAAATGTCTTTCTTTTTGCAGGTATCCACATATTTAATTTGTAACCCACAAATAATAAATACACCTTAATCCTAAATGTCGAATTCATAGCGTTCAGCCATAACAGGTGTAATAAGGTGTAATTAATCAATCGTATCAATCAAGACATGCTTTCAGCTGTGCCATATTAGTTTAGGGTTTAGGGTTCCCCCCACTTGGAACACATCCTACATTCATACCCATAAGTCCCCTCAGTAGATTACATTGAGCTCACTATTTTACACTGGGCTAATACACTAGTTACCTGAACAGGTCACCAGTCTTTTGCAGGGTACAGTGACCAACAAATGCTCACACACACAGGACAATTTCAGTATCTCCAATCAACCCGACTGCATGTCTTTGGGCTGTGGGAGAAACGCAGACACAGGGAGAACATGCAAACTTCACATAGACATTACATTTAAAATCTATGTAGTATGTAGTCAATATGTAATAAATACAGTACACGTGATTATAATAATGATAAAGATCTATTTTATTCTTCAAGCTTTTGGTTTTGTTTGTATTTAAATTCATTTACGTTCGTATTTAAATTCATTTACGTTCTTTATTTCCTAAGTGTGCCATGGAACTGTATAGAATCTGTTAATTGTGTCAAAGAACACGAACAATCCAGCTTTTACGGATACGGTTACGGTTTGAATTGTGTGGTGTGGACATATTTCATCTTCAGTTTTACTTGGTTATCTGGAATTTACCGCCTGGCTTTTTCGTCTATAGATATTATGTTCTGTACAAAGCAGATCAATTTCTAATAAAACTACTTAATACAAAAATTAACTTGTGTAACCCTTTTTTCTGTGTGTGTGTGTGTGTGTGTGTGTGTGTGTATGTGTGCTAATAGTAATAAACACTGAGTGTCTTTAGGATGAAGACTTTTTCTTCAAGGTTAACAGCAATATCAGGAACATTTAGCCTGCAGGAAACAGGTTTTACAGTTCAGGTGTCATGACGAGTCTCATCCACAAAGGGGCGCATGCATCGGGGCAATGAGCCAGTGGGTCACTTCTATCGAAGGAATGAGGGCCCACAAAAAATGTTCATTGTCCTTTCACAGTCTTTCTGTTCTTGAAACATTTTCGGTATCTCAGGACCTCGTGGGGTTTGGAGCTTAACATCACTGAAGTTTTAAAACAGTATAAGATGTTTACTCACTGACGTTATAACCCCTCTTGAGTGAGCACTTGAGTTTGTTACTTTCCTGACATGTTCATGTACAACACGACACGTCATCTACGTTTTTGAATTGTTTTGTTGTGTTAAAATGGCAAAAATTGTTGTTAAAATTCTAATAAACAAATAAATACATCTACACGAAGCAACCAAGCTAACAGAGAACAATCCCACAACCTTCGCTAATGTTAGCAAAAAGTTCTCTCAGTATCATGAGCAAATGTTACGTGCTCAATATTATAAGCAAGGACGTTACGTGACCTTGATAAAACTGTAACAATGATTAATCGAAGATTAATTTATTTAAGTGTAACATTATATGAACGATCGAACCTTTTTTAAACTAAATGTTTCTAATGAACAGAGTAAAATTGAAGGAACGTTCTAATGAAACATTTATTTTAATTCTCAGAATATTCCAGCACAACGTTCCTAAAATCTTAAATTAAACGAGAACGTCCTGAGAACGTTAACAAACCCGGAACGTTTCAGGGACGATATTAGAACAAAATTTTTGTAGTTTGAAGTTGTAGCCAAGACCATACAGGCGAATTTTATAGGCCAGCTACCTTTATTCGGAGCGACTTACGGTGTTAAGAGTCTAAGCTTATGGTGTATATTATTAACAACTAAAGGGTGCTCAAGAGTCCAACAGTGAGTGACAACCTGTCAGTTGTGGGATTTGTACTGTAAATCTTCTGCTTACTAGTTTATAACCAACTTAAATATGGTGGCTTAATGTTAGTAGACGTGTGTTTGGGGGGGTGTTTGGTATTGAGGTACACGGGTAACACGGGTAACACGGGAAACACTGACAGTACAGTACACGACAAGATGGCGGTATTGATGCTAACGTTAATAGCAACATGTTAGCAAGACGGCGTTTCAGGCGCCGTGCGTGACGTCTCGCGTGGGCGGAGCTTCAGCAGCTGTGACCCACGTGCTTTTAAAGGGAAGGAGGGATGATTTAGGAGCGGCTTTCGCACCGTCCAGCCGTCCATCGCATCATCACCAACGTTGGACCCGGGGACCGACAGACACCCGAACGGACCCGGGGACGCCCGTGTTTCTCACCTACCGCGCACATTTATTTTCTGATGGATGAACAATGGAGAAGCGGTCAGCCGAAATTTCTGCCGAGCCTCCTGCTTTCCCATCATTGTTGACCATGGTGTGGACGTATGGGAGGCCAGACACGGGTTCGATTGTGTGCTAGAGAGAAGAAAAGAGGAAAAAAGACGCACCCTCGGTTTTGACCCCCCCGGGTTTTTTTTTTTACTGTTGATGCGCGGTGAGACATGGTGACCCTCCCGGCTCTGGCGCACTACTGGCCCCTGGTGCGGTTCCTCATCCCGCTGGCCATCACCAACATCGCCATCGACCTCGGAGAGCAGGCAAGTGCATTCGTTTATTCATTCAATCATTCATTCATTTAGCGCAGTTTTCCACCGTGTAATCCGGTGACACTGCGGCCATCTGTCCGCCATCCTCGTCATCCTAGTTATATTTATTAATACTGCCTTGAAATCGCCACAGAAATCCTAAAATGACCGAACATTGTGATGTCATTTTGCATAGGGGGTCAATGTTGTGACGTCACTTCACAGCTCACAGATCGTCTCTGACTCCATTATTGTGGTTTTAATATTAGCACATCTTGCGTGATCTTTGTCAATATGTCTGTGTGAGTTTCACTCCGGCTCCGAGCCCGGTGTCCTCCAACAATCCAAAGACACGCACTCGAGCTGAACCGATGATACAGGTCCTAATGAATGATGTTACCTAACATCGAGTGAGTGTTCAGACACACCATTTAAAAACAGTGGCTTATAATTGATCGTTTTAGCTGTTCCAGGTCAACGGTGGAGAGATGGAGAGATGGAGAGGTGGAGAAGAAGGTCCAGGGTTGTACCCTCCAGCTGGGATGGACATATTGTCCCAACAGGATAATTAGGGGTGTAAAGTGCATGTAACTGGAGTGTAAAATGTTAACACAAGCTTTGTTAACAGCTCCCGGTGACCCGAGTGTCAAGCGCTGCACAAGGAACAATAGTGTGTTAATGAGACCGAGATGAATACACAGTGTCACAGGGACCCGGCCTGGGTCGGGTCATAACCATGTTATAGCCCTGTTACACGCCTGATCAAATGTTGTGATGACTGTTGATTATTTTGTGCGTTGATTCTAGAATTTATTTCTGTCACGTCCTCTTAGAAAATTTCAACACATTGCCAATTGTGCCACTTGACAGTAACTAAGGCAACTAAGGCACTGCTTATTTAAAGCCCCAATACTTACTTGTGTAATAAGTACACAACCCGTGTACACGATGTACACAACACTTACTGAATGTGACGATTCGATGATAGAAATAAAATCAATTTAGGGAAGCTTCCTTCCTGTTTCGGAGTCTCCCAACGAGTCTCTAGCACTATAAAGACACCAAGAAACGCTTGATTTAAATTAAATTACGTTCTATTGAATTACTGACGAGCCTTCGAATACATCGTGTAACGATTCACAAAGAATCGTAAAGAATCGATTCACTTTCGAGGCTGTTCCTTCAGGTCAGCTGTAGAGACTCTGTAAATAAGAGTTCTTATAATATACATCTACTCACTTATGTGTACAATATGGTAATATATAAGCACAGATTTTCATTTATCTGTTCAGCAAAGCATCAGCACACTCATTAGCACCTTCCCGGCTTTTATTATTTGTATTACTCTTATTACTTTTATTCCTTATTCTATTTTAGTGTATCTTCTTGTACCTTTTTCTTAGTGTAATATTGTTCATGTTATGTACATGTGCACCTCACCAAGACAAATTCCTTGTATGTGTGACATAGTTGCCAAAATAAAGGATTCTGGTTCTGATTATTCTGAGCGTAGATTATTACACGTGATGAACATACGAGTTTAACGTCGACCGTTTCTCCTTTACTACCCAGTTTCGATTGGTAGCCTTTTAAATTCATGCTCGCGTTCGTATGTAAACACAAGCAGCGCGGCGTCTTTAGAGCTGAAACGTTTCCATTTCGAGTCTTGGCTTGATTTGATTGCTGAGCATTTAAGCAGTTCAGTAGGCAACTCGCCGAATAATGAGATGTGTGGTAGTTCTGCCTCTGGTGCAGTCGATCCGCCCTGTTTAACAGACATTTATTATCTTTTTGCACAGTGTTGGAAGGTGTCGAGAGATGAACTGATGGCACCGAGTGAGCGAGAGAGAGAGAAAGAGAGAGAGAGAGAAATATGGACGATAAGCTTTGGATGAATTATTAAAAGACGCCTGCACTCTCATTTCCGTTCTCATGTTGTTGGTGTCGAGCTTGTTGCTCGTGTTGTGTGATTTCACTGCCATTTTTTAGTCGATTGAAAGTCGTTATTGAAAAGCATTTGTTGAATTCTTTTTTTTTTTTTTTAAGCAATAGCAACCGGAACAAGGCGGTCCTGTGTATGGTCACTGCGGGAATTATTGCTCTCATCTTCCACACCTTGATCAATCAGTCTGGGGTGTGGATCCGTAACGTTATTTGTAAATGCTGCAAAGCTTTAAATGTGCACTGCTTTTGCTTACTTGCTGGGAAACAAAAATACACCCCCCACCCCCCCAAAAAAAATCCAAACATATCAAATCACCTCACTGGAACACGTCTGTATGTAGATATTAGACAAATATGAGCAGTGACGACTTAGTGGTTACGATACTGGACTAGAGACAATATGGTCACCACTTTAAGCCTCACCAATACCAACCATCACTGTTGGGCCCCAGAATAGGGCACTTCACCCAGCGGGTGTTCTGTTGTAGTTGTAAGTCACTTTGGATCTGACTCAATGCTGTTAATGTAAATAATATTTGGTTAAATTGGCATTATTGTATACCCCACCTGCCGTGTTCATATCTAACATCAGACACCGAGTCCTTGTCACTGGCAGTGTGTCTAGAAACAGATTTTTATTTCAATTTATTTAAAAAAATCTGTAAATTCTTATTCTCATGCATGAAAAATAACATGAAGTGAGCTAATAATAATCGTAGTGCTCATGTTTAAGGAAAGAGGAAGGTCTCCAGACGCTGGAACTGTCACACACTGCCAGACTTTCCATCAGATGACACTTATTCTTTTCCACCTCACCTAGGCATGCTTTATCTTGTTAGGAAGAGAAGCATGGGTGGAATTTGCTGAGTTCCACCACCCATCATCCAGTAGATCACGATGGACGTGTTGCGCAGACGATCAAAGTGAAGAATCGATTTGTGCTTGTCTTTTATTCTTAGGCTCTAAATCGAGGGATCGCGACTGTCAAACAGGATGCGGTGGAGATGCTCGCCAGTTACGGTCTGGCCTATTCTCTCATGAAGTTCTTCACCGGACCATTGAGTGACTTCAAGAATGTGGGTCTGGTGTTCGTCAACAGCAGACGAGACCGGAACAAGGCGGTCCTGTGTATGGTCACTGCTGGAATTATTGCTCTCATCTTCCACACCTTGATCGGTCAGTCTGGGGTGTGGATCCGTAACATTATTTATAAATGCTGCAAAGCTTTAACTGTGCGCTGCCTTTACTTACTTGTTTAGTAGCAAATAAGGGGGCTCGATTCGGTTCTAATTTGGGAAAATTAGGGGATGGGGTAGGGGACCGGGGGTGTACTGGGATGTCTGGGTCGTGTTCTGCCCTTCCAACAAATGTCTAATAAACTAAGGAATAATACAAAGACAAGAGAATTGAATATAAATCTTAATATAGCTGTTTTACTTAAATAATAATGGAAACATGTTTATACATCTGTAATGTGTCATTTAGTACATAAATGCCATAAACATTTTCAAACTGTATAAGCTGTGGACTACGACCCTAACAGCTTTCATTTAACAATTATTAAATCTTAAAGCGCAATTCGTAATAAGAAATTCTGGGCTAGAGATCAGAAGGTCGTCAGTTCAGGCCCCATTAGCATTGTTGAGCCCCGAGCGAGGCTTTTAACCGCTCAAAATGACTCTAGGAGCCACTGTAATTGTGAAGGCCTAATAAGTAGCCAAACCTCTGTTGTGTACAGTGTTGCCAGATTGGGTATTATGACTGAAACCGCTGCAATCTGGCAACTCAGTACAAGTACGGCCAAAGATTCTTCCATTACAGTAACGTGAGTGTATTAAAGTCATGACGTGCCGCATCTCGTTCAGGTGACGGACGATAACCAGCATGTATTGGCTACGGGTTTCGAACCCAAATCTGATGATTGCACCTTCCACACTTTATATATCGACTCACGAAACGTGACGTTAAACAGAAGCATCATCAAGTGACTCGACACTTTATCATCCTGCCTCGTCCTAGCAACAGAGATGCAGATCATATACGTCTGTCGTATTATGTACACAATCTCCAGCGATAAGGACTCACCACATCAGCGATCCTCAGATCTACCACCGTGGGGACGGAATTTTGCTCCTCTTGCATGAACGGGTTCCTTTTAAAGTCACTTTTACACAAATGGAACCACGAGCTGGTTAAAAATGGCACTAGATTCGGTTACACGGTCATTAAACACAACGCTTCTCTACTCCTACTCACTTATGATGGTTTAGTGGTCACGACCATTTACTAAATTACACGTAGTTGGTTATGACACGGTCCAAATTAGACTGAATCATTATAGGCTTTGCGGTTTCTGGTACTTTTTAAAATATAAGATGATTAACTTTATACCGTCTTGCCTTTTTCGGAAGTGTGTAGTTCTGTAATTATATCTGAACGGATCAAACAGAATAAAACACTTTATTGAAGGAATGGGGGTCTTTTACCAAAATACTTTTGGATATATGTTCTAATACACTGTCGACATTATTATTTTATTATTATTATTAAAATATTTAGAGTGAAATGCACCTGTTTTCCCTGCAACAGAAGACTGCATGATGTTCCCATAATTTCCCAGACTCGAACCCAATCTATGTATCTACAGTTACTTTATTGATAAGCATTGATCATTGAAATATGATCTTTTGTTTACTCACAGCTTACACCGAGCTGGGTTACTACATCATTAATAAACTGCATCACGTGGACGACTCGGTGGGCAATAAGACCCGGAAGGCTTTCTTCTACTTGGCGGCGTTTCCTTTGCTGGATGCCCTGGTGAGAGCACCGTACACTTGTCACGAAACCAGTCCTGGTACTAGTGGGGTTTCATTTATACACTACAGATCTTCGGGGTGGGGGGGGACTTGTGGGCCTGCTGGTTAGTGAACTGGTCTGGATAGGTCACGAGTGAAGTTGCTGATGTTGCGCTCTTGAGCAAGGCCCTTAAGAAATTGCCTGACTGTATAGTGTAATAGCTAGGTAGGTGGGTAGGTAGGGAGGTTGGGAGGGAGATAGGTAGGTGGGTAGGTAGGTGGGAAGGTAGATGGGTAGGGAGGTGGGGAGGTAGGCAGGTTGGTAGGGAGGTGGGGAGGTAGATAGGTAGGTGGTTAGGTAGGTGGGTAGGTAGGCAGGTTGGTAGGTAGGTGGGTGGTTGTTAAGGTAGGTAGGTGGGAAGGTAGATGGGTAGGGAGGTAGGTGGGAAGGGAGGGAGGTGGGTAGGTAGATGGGTAGGGAGGTAGGTGGGTAGGTAGGAAGGGAGGGAGGTGGGTAGGGAGGTAGGTGGGTAGGTAGGGAGGGAGGTGGGTAGGGAGGTAGGTAGAACTTTATTGATCACTTTGGGTGGTTCCCTCAGGGAACCTGAGAATGGATGATATAATGGATAAAGGCATAAAACCCGTTAAATCCACTTTTGTTACATTTTGGTGACGTGAGATTGAAACTTTTCCACCTCGATCAAGCCTGAAAACTTTTCTTATGAAATTTGGGTCTTTTTTCCTTCCATTTTGAAGAAAATTTGCTATAAATTTGGATGGAAAATTAATTGTTGAGTTACGATAAAAACTCCAGAACAAAGATTCAAATAAAAACAACCTGTACTGATCATGTAGGGGGTGAGGGTGGGGGAGGGGTGTCAAATTTAACCGACGATGTGATGTGATGGATGGATGAAGAGAGCTGAGTGGATGTCAAAGACAAATCTATTCGATTAACTCACAATAACAGCATCATAAACGTTACACAATCTTCTATATAAATGTACAAACTTATAAATGTAAAAACATTAATTGCGGTTGTAGTAATTCAGTCTTATTTGTGTGTGTGTGTGTGTGTGTGTGTGTGTGTGTGTGTGTGTGTGTGTGTGTGTGTGTGTGTGTGTGTGTGTGTGTCCAGGCTTGGATCCATGCCGGGATCCTCCTAAAGCACAAGTACAGTCTCCTGGTTGGCTGCGCCTCCTTCTCAGACGTTCTAGCCCAGGTCAGACGTGGAACCTTTACATCCTGGACATGCCGTGTATCACTTTGTTTTATTTAAATGTTCTTTTCTGTCTGTTTCTCTTCAGATACTTTTCGTTTCTATCCTGCTCCACAGTCATCTGCAGTGTGTGGAGCCCTTGTTGATTCCTATATTGTCTCTGTATATGGGAGCTCTGGTGCGCTTTACCATCGTTGGTCTGGGTTACTACCGTAACATTCATGACAACATCCCGGTGTCCAGCGGCCCTGAAGTGGGGGTACATCAAATAGCAGTCAAATGCTAATGCTAAAAGATAACACTCAAGTAAAAGCTAATAGGTTGACAATGCACTTGATTTTGTGTGTGTGTGTGTGTGTGTGTGTTGTAGGGCGACGCCACTATTAAAAAGATGCTGACATTCTGGTGGCCTCTGGCTCTCATCCTGGCCACGCAGCGCATAAGCAGACCCATCGTAAACCTGTTCGTATCTCGCGATCTGAAAGGCACGTCCGCGTCCACCGAGGTCAGTGTGACATCACAACATTTCCACACTGTATCACGGACGCAATACTGCGATGGCTTCACTGTGAAGTGTGTTACCGTTGACTGGTGGATAGTGTTCGGGACTGGTTATCCGAGGGACGCGGGTCCAAACCTTGATCAATTCACCATTGCTAGGTTGCTACCGTTGGGCCCTTGAGTAAGACCCTGAACATTCAAGTACTCGAAAGACTTGCACACTTGTTGCTGTGTTAGGTTGAAAAGACAGACAAATATTTTATTGATCATTTGCAGGAAATTAATTTGTTAAAGCAGTTTGTTACATAAATAAAAATATTTACTCCAACAACAAAGTCAATAAGTTGTTGGCACTGTCGCAAGAAGTCTCGGGTTTACTCATGTTACTGTTATTGAGTATTTTGTGTAAGTTGATTTTAAAGTCAATTTATCTTTCGTTCATATTTATATATACGTGATTATGACCGAGTGTTTCAAACCGCTCAGTAAATGAATAAATAAATAATTATTATGTGTTCCTACATCTGATACCGAAGGTGTTTTATTGAAGCCGCTGATGAACACGTCGGGGGTGTGAGTGTGTTCGTGTTAATACATGCTTGCTTTGTGTAACCCGATCGCTCGTTATTTGAGTCCGGATTTACTAAACGAGTCGAAAATGTTGAACACAGCGTCCCTCTCCTGTCAGCCAGCACAAAATACCAGAGCGTTTTCAGATCTGTATCTGGTCTGATAACAGATCCAGCAGTGAGAGAACTTTACCGGAGTGTAAACACTTCCTCAGGTATGTGTGTGTGTGTGTGTGTGTGTGTGTGGGGGGGGGTCAAGGTTTCATTCATGGATTCAGTCAAAGTCAGACACAGTGTTAATAATGATGCTCTTAATCCATCAGATGATGTTTGATCGGCCACAAGAGCACTTTTTTGTTTACTAACGGCACTGATTTGTTTGGTTCTTTCTAGGCGGTGGCGGTTCTGACGGCCACGTATCCTGTCGGTCACATGCCGTACGGCTGGCTGACCGAGCTGCGAGCCATTTATCCTGCATTCGACAAGGTAAAGCTCGTATTCCAGTCCACGTTTTCATTTTGACAGTTTTGCAATGAGTATGTACTTCAGAAATAAAAGAACATTGTTTAAAATGAGTAAACAACAACAGATACTTTGTTTTTACTAATAATGAATAGAAAAAGGAATCATTAATTCTTAATTTATAAGACATTAATAATGTTTGTATATTTTCTTCTCTTATAGAACAACCCGAGTAATAAGATGTTTAACAGCGGGATTGCCGTCACCAAGTCTCACATCAAACGCTTCACATTCGTCTGTCTGGCTTTATCTTTTACAGTGAGTGTAGCCGACGCCCCGTTCCTCAGTGTAGCCACGCCCCATTCTGCCTCGTTCTGTAGTGTAGCCACACCCCATTCTTCAGTGCAACCACGCCCCATTCTGCCTCGTTCCTCAGTGTAGCCGACGCCCTGTTCCTCAGTGTAGCCACGCCTCGTTCTGCCTCGTTCCTCAGTGTAGCCGATGCCCTGTTCCTCAGTGTAGCCACGCCCCGTTCTGCCTCGTTCCTCCGTGTAGCCACGCCCCATTCTGCCACGCTCCTCAAGGTAGCCACACCCCATTCTGCCACGCTCCTCAGTGTAGCCACGCCCCGTTCTGCCTCGTTCCTCCATGTAGCCACGCCCCATTCTGACACGCTCCTCAGTGTAGCCACGCCCCGTTCTGCCTCGTTCCTCAGTGTAGCCACGCCCCATTCTGCCGCGCTCCTCAGTGTAGCCACGCCCCATTCTGCCGCGCTCCTCAGTGTAGCCACGCCCCGTTCTGCCGCGCTCCTTAGTGAAGCCCCCTGGATTAGGATCCTGGATTTGAGTCTCTTGTAGCTCCTCTGTGGTCTGAGATCGTTTCTGGGTTGTTAAAACAATCCGGAAAACGTTAAATAGGGTTTAGAAGCTTCAGCTTTTATATTCTGGGTGGTTCGTTTACACCAGGTGTTCCGGGTTTTTTTCCCACAGATCCACAGCTCACTGTGAGCCGCTTACACACACACACACACACACACACACACGTCTATACAAGCTCGACTCATTGGTACTCATTATCGGCCTGGTGCTTAGAGAACTGGGTTTGTGATGGTTTGTGACTGATTTGTTGCTGGTTTGATTCAGAGAGTCGACATGTCATGACTGAAGTGCTCTTGAGCAATGCACCGAAACACTAACTGCTCCCCGGGTGCAGAGGCTGGGGCTGCTCACCACAACAGGCTTTTGTGCTCACTACTGCATAGTAGTCATATAGAAATCAGGCTTTATAAGGATCCTCGTCAAGTTTGAGATGTCAGCTCTGGTGTGCTAGCGTGCGTCTGAATAACCATATGTGTTTGTGTGTGTGTGTGTGTGTGTGTGCAGCTCTGTTTCGTGGTCTTCTGGACGCCTCATCTCTCCGAGCGCATCCTGGTGGACATTATAGGCGTGGACCGGGCCTTCGCCGAGCTGTGTGTGGCCCCGTTACAAATCTTCTCTTTCTTCCCTATGCCAGGTGAAACCTCGATTCTTTTTAACACAGCTCACACACACACACACACACACACATTCGTAGGCACAAGCGCAGCATATATTCCCGTGTAGTTGTAGTTTCAGGTCTGGGTAACATGACATTCCTTCACACACACTTCTGTTTATGATGGTTAGATTTACTGAGTCACGATGCACTTACGCAATCCGGTGAACATTCAGCGGTGAACTTCGACTGCTGTTAGTGAGAATATGATGTAGAGAGGTGATGATTATGGTTACGGCTCTACTATAAAGTCATAACAGGAGATATATAGATAAGAAGTTTTTACTTTAAGCTAAATGGAATTGAAACGAATAAAAGTCATCATGTCAACACGGCACGATCAACATCATGTCAAGTCAAGTCAAGTCAACTTTATTTATTTAGCGCTTTTTCCAATAGATTTTGTCTCAAAGCAACTTTACAAAATGCAGGAT